>JAQIUQ010000927.1:0-7500 GCA_030378365.1 Hybognathus amarus | reverse complement strand
AAAAAGAAGACTAAAGTCATAATGTGTTGGTTTTTAAAGAATGAATCTAAAGCACTGAGGCTACACAGAGATCCTGCTTGAGCAGGAACCATCAGAACATTTTCCTCTCGCAGGAACAGCTGGAGAAAACTGCAGAGATGCCTGGAACAAGGACCAACACGCTGTAGGACACACACACACACACCAGCATTCCCAAATTGAAAAATAGCCACATCATACAGTACATGGTTCTGGAAACACATATCAGTGTCAAACGGCACATTAGCAGCAACTAAATTCTTACCGGGAAGAACGCTGTAGACCAGAATCTGCACTGCTGGAGCCATATTGACGCTGACAGACAACTGGAACGGACAAACTGGTAAACATCAGAACAAAATAAAGTATCTAACAACCACAAGACAAGAAAATAAAGCATCATTCACTTGCCACAGGACTAAATTGGGATCCATGGAGACAACTCTGAAATTAACTGCAAAGAGCACCAACAAACTCACATATATTGCATAATGCATTTGAAGATGATAGCTTCAACCAAGGGTCATTCACAGCTCACCTGTTTGTCCTGGATTGTAAATAAGTTTGTCTGTTTGGATGAAGGTCAAAGGTAACGGCTGAACATGATTTTGCTCTCTTCAGTCGCTCTGAAGACCTTCCCTTGAACAAAGAGGAAGATTTATAAATTAGAACCACAGCAGGTTATAAATGAGTTTTCTATGTCATATATCAAAACGTGAAAATATTTAGAGGCTCTGTTCACCACAGACCTTATTTCAGGCGATTTAGCAAAAACCCATTCAAAAACCCCATATAGGCTTCAGAGGTCGAGGGAACCGTAATGCTAAATGCTAGCTCACTTCCGTGTTTTGGCCTAACAGAGTGACGTCGTAACTTCGGCACTCTATAGGGCTTTAGAATTAGAAACAAACTAAATTAACTTAAAATCATACATACCCCAGGAGATTTGCAGCACTTAACTACACATCTTCTTCACTCACCTCATGAGAATATGCAGCCCCTTAGGAAACAAACTGAAAACATACAATTTCAGCAACAAGCAATTCAGTCTCCGTTAACCAAGAAAACTCTTTAAAATATGGAAACTTACCTGGCAGCTATCGCAAGGGCCAGTGCACACCAGAGAGAAAACCAGAGAATGTATTCAACTCTCCTGCCACCCACAAACATGCCAATGTACACATCTCATATCAAAACTCAACACTATTAACCATTACTCACCACCTTGAGTTTACAATGAGCAGGACCCACTGTGACGCATCACCTGGCAAAACAAACCACTCACATTTTTATACTCAGTGACACCAGCCCCCAAAAGTGATTAACCTGTCCTGAGGTTTTTTTTACATCTCACACAACAATATAACGATGTCTTATAGGCTACATTAGAATAATAATGTTTCATAAATCTAAGATATAATGAATAAAGAGGGTTATCTAAACGTTAGCCCATCCTGCTATACATAGTTCCCTCAGGTGAATTAATGTCACGTGACCTCCCCGTAGACGCTATATTATTTTCGAGGGAAAACTCGCTGTGTTTACCATAGGTCTTGACAAAAGTTTTATCAGAGAGAATGTCGTTTTACAAACAAATATTTATTTTTGTTTATATTATTATGCAAATCATGAAAAGACAAAAGTGAATATATGTAGAAGAGACTATTAAAAAGACAGAGAAAATTTCATTCATAAATGGTGTGGATCCGTATGCAGTAACGAAGGAAGCACTGAGCAATGATTATGCAGCTTTGCTTCAGATACAGTATTTTCATGTGTAGCATTATCTGGTATTGGTGAGGAGTTTTTACACATTGTGAGGATCACTGGAGGCGTGATGATCAGATTGACTGCGGGGTTGGTTCGGTGACGTTGCTCAAGTGCAATCAATGGAAAAGTAACTTATAATAGCGAGAGAGGCATGAATGCTAATCAAAAGCCATAGTCTGCACAACTTAATTCATGTTCCCCTAAAACAGTCACCGGTGCTTCTGTGATATGCATGTACTTGCGGGCGTCATGGTTTGGTGTACATGAATATAAAAATAATAACTCGCGTGCAATTTAATTAATGTAATGCGGAAGCTTACATTATAACGGCGTATAGGGACATAATCTGAGTATCGCCAATGCTACAATGTGATTCAAACAGTGGAAACAAGGTTGTTCTGTGTTTTTAATACCTCGTCATTTTGTTCATACAGGAACATTTTCAAACTGCAATGTGTTAACTTGTACATGTTTACACTCGCATTAAAACACAACATTGTGCTTTTGTCAAACAAATTCTTGCGTGTTTTGAGTGAGTCTCTTTCCTTTTTATCCTCGCCAGCCATAATCTCCGTCGTTGTTCGGACAAAAGCTTAGTCTTCTCACATCCATGGAGTCTATAATGACGGGTGTAGTGTAAAATCCGGTTTATCTGAACCTCCGGCACTATTTTATCTATCCATTGACCCAGCAGGGGATGAACATTTTCACTATATAGCACTGAAAACTCACATTCTCACTTCACTCAACTCGTATTGTTTCTTCTTAATGTTTTTCCCCGCAGCAATGGCGCTGGCTAGGCAAATGCCCGTATGCCTCGTGAACGTCATGTGGAACTAATGTAGAGCCTACATGTGATCATCACAAAGCTGCTAAATGTGTATCTAATACGCAAACATTTTCACATTTTTGTTATAACTCTAGTTTGTCACCTGCTTCTTTGTTTGTCTTTTCACGTCTTTTTTTTTAATTTTTGTATTTAGTTTATTCAATGTAGGAAATAGCATTTCACATGAACTTCGATTCTACTTTATTGACACATGGTCATTTCCGGATGGCATTCATCACCTAAAAATAAACAAGTTCCACCTTTTAAACTTTCTCCTCAACGCCTGTGCACTGCAGTGCTAAAAGTAAAAACAGTTTGCATCAACCGAAATAATTCATTGATGCAGACTTGCTCACGGCGCAAACTGTCACAAGCAAACGAAAATTAAAAAATCATTTTAGTATTTCATATTTATTTTATTTATTAATTTAGCGTGCAGTAAAATTGAAAAACAGGAGAAAAAAGTACACTGACAATGTAAGCTGGAAACAAGAAAAATGAAATGTCTGGTTTCCATTTTTTCATTTGCGCTTTTAATGGGTCTGAAAAATTGAATTGTGAAGAGTGGCACGGACCTCAGGCCCACCTCTATTTTTACTATATACATAATACAAACGCAAAACACCAAAAGCCAAGAAGGCCTAGTAATTAAAACACATGGCCCCTAACACTTATATTTTTGAAGGAAGCGCTTGTAAGATGCATTTCGACATAGGCACTTACAATTTGCATAATAATCGGACTATACTAATGTATCAAATTCTGGAATACAGCAATATGAAATATTGAAGAAATAGTAATCACACGACCAGGTACTGTACAATATAAATTAAGTAAGCGAGTTAAGTTGCATGTATCTATGCACTGATCCACTATACAAACTACATGTAAAATTAAGTGTCACCCAAAACTGCACAGTTTTTATTTAAACATTTCCACTGGACTCCCTGGCATTACTGTAATCTTCTTCGTATTTAAATGAACAGAAAAAGCAAAAGTCTGATGTTGTGGTGTTTTTTCTTCAGGCTCACCCTGTATCATCTGCTGAAGCTGTTTCCAGTCAGACTCCAGCGCTCAAACCTGCTCAAGAAAGACAGCCGTGTTCCAGTTCTACAACGAGATGGTGCCAATTTGATTTACAACAGCACAACAACATGAACATTATACAGTAGATAGCACAATCATAAAGCCTGAAAACCTGTGTTTCTGCAGCACATTTCAAGACCCTGACAGCCATGATGCAAGCAACTTCTGAACTACCACCAGACAGCTGACGTCTGGGTGCTTACAACAAACACGAGTACTCCGAGTGTGAGTGGTGACTTCACTTACCTTTGCAGCTCCTATTGAGAACAGCCTCCACCAGTGGATGGTGCTATAATTAACCCCAGAACATATACTGTACATTGCAAAATGCAGTCCGCAGTCTCAAATCATGTGAACTGAACATTCAGTGATTTCATGTTGCAGTTGCAGTAGCTGGAAATACGAACACGAGCAAAAGCGGCAAAGAAGAAGACTATAGCCTGGACGATTCGGAGCAGCTGAAGGAGCCACCGAAAGCCTCCAGAGAAAACATCAACAGTCCTGCAAGGCAGCAGACACTTGCAGACTGGGGAAGGACGACCAGACTGAAAGATCACTGAGGACTGACAACATGCTAGTAGGATTTGTTATGCTTTTGGTGGACTGATCAATTTAGGTTTCTGGTTCTAAGTTTGACAGTATATTTAGCAGCTGAACTTCTCTTGTCCAGCTAAATGTGTGGCATACATATGCACCTTTTACTTTCTTTTATTACAATATAAACTTTTCTCACGATAGTTGGGTTATTATTCAGTTTCTACATGGACCGTAACAAGCATTTAAATTGTACCCTGCACATTGTTCAAGCAGCTTCATAATATTAATCCTCTAAAAGCCCAAATGAAACTTGGTGACTGCAAGAAAAAGAAAAAACTCCATGGCTTCATCTAAAGGATTTGGTCTGCATCTGCTTCTTGCTATAGAGGTGAAAAGAGTGAGACAAAGAATATTCTTGATTTCAGCACCCATAAGAGAGGTAAAATAATGGATGAACCTAATGAATTTTGCAGAATAACTATCAAGTGCCCATACCACTGCACAATATTCTATCCAATGAGAGGAACCTACGAGATTGATGTTTAAACAAAACTGCAGTTCAAGCAGACTAAAAGCATATAAAATACTGCAGTGGATATACATATGTTTGGTATGAAGGTAATTGGAATTTTAATCTACTGTGAGAACACTATGTGTCCCCATTAATAACACTTGCTATAGTTGCTCCAATAGGTGTGCGACCTTTACAGATAGCAATGGCAAGCAGTGTTGTGCCAGTTTTATCTGAAAAGAACTAGCCCAAAGTTCAAGTTCACACAGACCATAAATGACCAGTTTACATGTTCAGTTTTTTTCTTTAAGGCAACTAGAGGCCATGGCTTATGGACTAGTGCAAAAATGGAGGCTGCGGTAGACCTTTTTGTAGTTAGATATTTAGATATTCATAATGGCATAAAAATGCTATGTGTATCATTTACAAGCTCTGGAAAGGTCTAACCTCCACCATTTTGGACTCAGGTCTAAAGTTGTATGTGCCTTGCTATCATAAATCCATAGCTTTTCAAGAAAAATTGAGAAACTTTTTCTTTGCAAAAAAAAACTTAAACAGTGGAACCTCATGTTTTTTTGTCAAAGTTCTCAATTTCTTAGAGCTTGGGATTTTACAGTAGGCTGATGTGACGATATTGTAGTGCAACGGGAGGCTCAGCCTTCCAGCTGACAGATTGAACAATATTTAAACGCATAAAATGCTACGTGCCTTATCAAGTATCTCAGCTCTGGAAGGTACTCTAAGCCTCCATTTTTGCACTCAGGTTGGAAAAGCTTGATGGCCCTCTATCAGAATCCAGTTCAAATAAAAGTGGCAGAAACTTCTTCTTTTGCATACAAAAAGAAATAATGTTACTCTTTGTTTTTTTCTGCAGAAAACAGAAGCACACTGGGAGGGTTATATTTTTTTCCATTTTCCAAGAAAAAAGAACAAGCTTCCATGGTAAAGAGGTGTGCTACAACATGAAATTCATATAGGGAGGGTTTGGATCCAGATCCCATCTTCTTCCCACTTCTTCACATGGAGAGGAGTCGGATCCAAGACCCCCATTCTCCCACTCCTTCACATGGGAGGAGTCTTGTATCCCAGATCCAACTCTCCCACTCCTCCACATGGCCCCTGGGGACGTAAAACTCCGAAAAGCAAATCTGGCGCATAACTCCTGAGACCGTTCCAGCTAGATCACGATTTTCGCATCACTGCGATCCTGGCTCAAGCTCTCTAACAAGATGTATATCTCCATTTCCATTTCGGGCACCACTGGCGCCCGCCCGAGGCCACACTGAAAAGGGGAGCAAGGGCGGGCGCCATGGGGACCATGGCGCCCGCGCCGAGGCCACACTGAAAGGGGAGCAAGGGCGGGCGCCATGGGGACCATGGCGCCCGCCGCCAGGCCACACTGAAAGGGGAGCAAGGGCGGGCGCCATGGGGACCACGGCGCCCGCCCGAGGCCACACTGAAAGGGGAGCAAGGGCGGGCGCCATGGGGACCATGGCGCCCGCCCGAGGCCACACTGAAAGGGGAGCAAGGGGCGGGCGCCATGGGGACCATGGCGCCCGCGCCGAGGCCACACTGAAAGGGGAGCAAGGGCGGGCGCCATGGGGACCATGGCGCCCGCGCCGAGGCCACACTGAAAGGGGAGCAAGGGCGGGCGCCATGGGGACCATGGCGCCCGCCCGAGGCCACACCTGAAAGGGGAGCAAGGGCGGGCGCCATGGGGACCATGGCGCCCCGCCGAGGCCACACTGAAAGGGGAGCAAGGGCGGGGCGCCATGGGGACCATGGCGCCCGCCCGAGGCCACACTGAAAGGGGAGCAAGGGCGGGCGCCATGGGGACCATGGCGCCCGCCCGAGGCCACACCTGAAAGGGGAGCAAGGGCGGGCGCCATGGGGACCATGGCGCCCGCCCCGAGGCCACACTGAAAGGGGAGCAAGGGCGGGCGCCATGGGGACCATGGCGCCCGCCCGAGGCCACACTGAAAGGGGAGCAAGGGCGGGCGCCATGGGGACCATGGCGCCCGCCCGAGGCCACACTGAAAGGGGAGCAAGGGCGGGCGCCATGGGACCATGGCGCCCGCCCGAGGCCACACTGAAAGGGGAGCAAGGGCGGGCGCTCATGGGGACCATGGCGCCCGCCCGAGGCCACACTGAAAGGGGAGCAAGGGCGGGCGCCATGGGGACCATGGCGCCCGCCCGAGGCCACACTGAAAGGGGAGCAAGGGCGGGCGTCATGGGACCATGGCGCCCGCCCGAGGCCACACTGAAAGGGGAGCAAGGGCGGGCGCCATGGGGACCATGGCGCCCCGCCCGAGGCCACACTGAAAAGGGGAGCAAGGGCGGGCGCCATGGGACCATGGCGCGCCCGCGCCAGGCCACACTGAAAGGGGAGCAAGGGCGGGCGCCATGGGACCATGGCGCCCCGCCCGAGGCCACACTGAAAGGGGAGCAAGGGCGGGCGCCATGGTCCTCAATCCGGATGGATGGATGGATGGATGGATATGGATGGATGGATGGATGGATGGATGGATGGATGGATGGATGGATGGATGGATGGATGGATGGATGGATGGATGGATGGATGGATGGATGGATGGATGGACTGGATGGATGGATGGATGGATGGATGGATGGATGGATGGATGGATGGATGGATGGATGGATGGATGGATGGATGGATGGATGGAATGGATGGATGGATGGATGGATGGATGGATGGATGGATGGATGGATGGATGGATGGATGGATGGA
>JAQIUQ010000926.1:0-94331 GCA_030378365.1 Hybognathus amarus | reverse complement strand
GATATTCTTCGTTCAGTTACGTATTGCTTAGATGGAGGGGCAACATGGTGACCGACATTAGAACCCATAGATATGTTATAAAGGCTAGATGTGTTACGGCAGAGTTTCCATCGTCATCACCGGTGGCCATCTTGTCACAGGTAAGCTGATGTAAGATGAGTGGTCAACACGAACACAAATACTCTTATCTCGTTGAAATCTTGACGGATTTACAAACGGTTTGGTTTCTTACAAACGTTATTAACGAGGCTATAATTATCTGGATGATTATTTATTTATACACTTATTATTCATAAGTATGCTGTGTCATAGCTACATCTCTGACGTTTATAACAAACCAAACCGTTTGAAAATCGGTAGAAAATTGAGCAAGTTATGGTTATTTAAATAGTACATGTACCATTAACACAATGTTACGAGTGAGCGAGCTGCCTGTGACAAGATGGCCGCCAGGTGCAGACGTCGACCTCCATTGGCCAGCAGCGTGGATGACACATCTAGCCTTTATATACATATCTATGTTAGAACCCTTACCCGTATGTATTTTCAATGGCATATTATACACTCATGAGAATACTTTATTACTTGAACTAAATATAAGTAAATATACATTAATGAGCACATATATTTTTGAAAGAAGTGTTTTTAGCTAAGAAAAGGAGTTACAGAGTTTGTGAAATTGCAAAACAAATGAAAATCAAGAAAAAAGCTTAATAAAAGCATAATCATAAGAAGTTTGTTCACACTATATTTAATACACAAGGAAGTTTTGTTGTGGTCTTGCTGGGATCATACCAGCACCCAAAAGACAACAAACATTTTTTCCAACACCTTTAGGGGCTCCGTAGAAAGGAGAAGAAATTATGAAAACAATGTGGTTGTCTATAAGTTTATATGCAAATTTATGTGCTTTTTTTTTTTGAGTCCATTAAGTAGTCCCCACCCCATATTTGCTGATGTGCACAGCTTCACTTGTGGGCTGCGGAACACACCAGGCACACAAATCCTGTGGGTATCTAGCTCTCTTTTCATTCTCAGTTACTAGTAACAAGTGTTTTCTCTTCCTCTTCCTATTTTTTTTTGCTCTAATTTGTCAGCATTGAATAAATTAATATTTTACAAGCAGTATAACACCATAGTAGACCATGCCATCCATCAGTCCCTTAATTGGCCCAGAATGGTTACATTGTATGGTTATACAATGTTCAAATCTGAGTGTTGAATGTATTTCAAAGTCAAAAACAAACTATCAATCTGATTACTTGACACCTTGCTCTCATCTATGCCTACACAGAACAAGAATAAAGCCCTAACATTTCTTAGCATGGCACAATACAATAACCTACAGCAACCCTTTTTAGATTGACCAGGTTTCTGCAGAAATTAGTCATAAAATGTTATCTGATCTAACAGACAAAACAGTCTGCTTACATACCACCACACAATCATGTTTTTGTGCATTTATTGAACCCACTGTCAGCTTGCACGAAGGGTAGTGAATTCTCCAAAAGCTAAATGGAATCAGGACTCATTGTTCAATCAATGAGGTTATATTGAAGGTGTTAGGCAGAGCCTGCACTGTAGGCCTACAACACATATTTTTAGTTTGCTATTTGTGAGAAGCATAGTCTTATGTTAACCATGTGTCAAAAACAAGAGTTCTTAGAACACATTCAGGGTTACACAGTATCTGTAGAAGCCTTGATGTTCATCAGTCAACAGTCTGGCGTAGCCAAACTTATAGTCTATAAATACAGAATTTTCAGTACTGTTGCTTGTGTACTGTGAAGACTTGCTGAAAATCTATGTTGGTTTACAAAAACACTAAACAAGAAGAGTGTTTAGTGGGGGGCACAGCTAACTAACTAACTAACTAACTAACTAACTAACTAACTAACTAACTAACTAACTAACTAACTAACTAACCACTAAATAAATATATAAATAAAAACCTCATCCCAACTGTAAAATATGGTTGGAGGGCCATATAACTATTATTATTATATTTTGTATTATATATTATTATTATATGAGATATTATTATACACATTGTATGAGTATTTATTCAGTATACTCATATTATCACTGAACAAAGACTTTCAAAATTGATTGGATAAACAAATTAACAGATCACCAACAGGCCTACTTTCTTTACCATGTATACTTCCAGTTCATCTTCATCCACCTTGGTCTTCCTTATCATCCCATGTTGTGATGCACCTAAATATTTTTTCATTGGAAACGTTGTATGACTCGCTATGCTACAAAGAATACTGACCTTCAAGTATTTTTAGTTCTTTTTCACAGCATTTGGCTACAGAGTGCATATTAGACTTGAAACATGCAAGAAGGACAGGAAGAAACATACAATAATTTTCTCAAGATATTGACACACCCACACCCACATTCATGTAAAATCAAACAATATAAAAAAGGTAAAACTTTAACATAAATAACATATACTGTAAATGATACACACATTCTTCCTGAACATCCACCACATCCAACCTGCTGACTGTTCTCAAAACCAAGTGTTCATTCAAAAACAAAACTTTAAATTAAAAAGTAACCTCTGTACCTCATGCAAAATTAACAACATGAAGCATGTCTAAGAAGTGGTAGTGATTGAAAACATTCCCTTACAGTAAATGGCTGATCGATTTGATTGCATTTTATTTTGGCATTTCACAATGAAGCATGTTTGGATAACACATGACAAATGCAGGGCCGGATTAACCCTATGACCATTTGGGCACCATTCAACAGGGTTGTATAAAGGTTTTCAAGCATAGATCAGTGTGTCCAACCAAGGAACTGCAATACCTTTTGGAGTGAGACAAATAATTATCTTATTTTAGATATTCCTACTCAGCTCCTCCACAAAGCAATGCTCATGTTTTCAACTTAACCCCTGTGTGTTGTCTCTATTTTCCCTCTCTCTCCTTTGCCGAGTTCAGAATCTCAAGCAGAATGTAGGTCAGCATTCTGTGCCGAGTTACCAATTAGAAACAGCTGTGTTATTTATTTATTTTTTTGTCCACAGAGTGAGCGGAGGTCAGCGATTTCTACTTTCTGTCTCATTCTTCTTGTTTCTCTCTGTCTTCTTTCCCTCTCTCATTTCCCAGTCTAAAAAATAATGTGTTTAACTGTCTCTTTTCACTGGTCTATGATGATAACACAACTCAATATGTATTTATTCCCTAAAGGAATATATTTGTTAAAAGGAATAGGCCAGTTAAGCCAAAACTCATAATCTGTCATATGTTCAACCTTAAAAGTTTTTCCCTTAACACACACACACACACACACACACATGTTGGTGCAACAGCATTATGAGGACTCTCCATAGGCGTAATAGTTTTTATCCTGTGCAAACTATTCTATCCCCCTACACTAACGCAATCCCTAAACCTAACCATCACAGGAGACATACTGCATTTTTAATTTTTTAATAAAACATTGTTTTTTATGTTTTTTAAGCCATTTGATTTATGAGGACTTTTGAAATGTCCTAATAAACCACCAATAAGTTGTAATACCAGTGTAATACACATGTCATTATACAAACTTGTGTCCTCATAAGTCACATAAAACAACCCCCCCCACACACACACACACACAAAAGGTCATGAGGCATCTCTTTATTCACCAAAACCCTATAGCACCTTGGCAAAATACGGACTTATTATTTGTTATTCTCATTATGATATTTGTAATGAAGCAGTTGATTTGGTTCACAAAACCATAACCATGATAATTAACATGAGTGTGAGTAAATTATGAAAGACTTTTCAGTTTTGGGTGAACTTCTTATTTAATACAAAATAAAATAATTCAGTTTACTCATATGTCTCCCGTTGACTGAATTCGTAAAAGCCTTGAGAAATTAATAAATGTGTTTTATGACTTGGAAATAAACATTTGGTTTTGAAAACTGTTGTTTTGCAAATTCTGCTAAATGTCAAAAAGAACCAAGGTTGCTAAAAAAATAATCAAAACAAAACTTGATAGGTGATAGCCATCATTTTAAAGCAAATGTGTTAGTGATATTTAGCTGCAATTACATTATAGCTGAGTTTTTTTTTGTTTTATCACAAATAATCAAAAAAAATTTTTTCAAGAATGCATTACTAATATAAACAATATATATATATATATATATATATATATATATATATATATATATATATATATATATATATATATATATATATATATATATATATATATATATATATATATATATTTGTCTAACACTTACAAAATCTGAATAAATATCCTTCTGTTATAGACTGTTAAACCTCAGGAAAATAGTCACTTCGAAAGAAGGATGACCATTTCAGAGTCGACCGCGCCCTTGGCGTCATTTCTATCAGTGGGTATCATCTAACTTTGATGGTTTATGAAAAATAAGCTAATTTAGGCTACACCTTACTTTTAAACATGAATAGGCGGTGATTTGTACTATACTTTATGCGGTAGTGCCTCAATAAACCTCAGAAACTTGATTTTCAAAAACATTTCCTTTCGCGGAGTTCTTCCAGAGAAAACTTTGTCACTGCCAGCATAGTTCAGTAAACGAGGTTACTAGAAAACACACCCCAGTCTTTCCTTTGGCCAACCAGGTGCTAGTATAGGGTACGTCAGTCCAATGAGCAATTAAGGGGTTGAGTCACACGCACTGTTGCTAGGGCATGGCTTCAACCTTGTTACTATCACTGACTAACCAATCAGATGACATTTCTCAATGTGTCAACATCTTTCCCGTGAACTTCACTCTTTGAAGTCTTCGATTGGATACAAATGTTTTTAAGTTCCGCCTTTCATACTTTTCTGTTATCTGATTGGGCGAGGAAGCCATCAATCGAGCTTCAGAATTTAGTTTACGTGCAGTCTGCATTCATTTTTGTCGAGAGTCTCTACGACTCGGAATTGAACTGTTCATATCGAGCGTCATCACTTTTTTGTTTATTTGTTTTGTTTTTGTTTCCCCCATTTGTTGTTATACAGTGTTAATGCGTTTTTGTATTGTTTTTATTTCTGTAAATACAGCAGGATGGAACTTAATTCTCTTCTACTTCTTCTTGAGGCAGCAGAGTATTTGGAAAGAAGAGACAGAGGTATATGGATGTCTGTGTGGTCAACTAAAACCATCTTTGTATTTGCAATTTTTCTTTGTTGGGGTCTAATGCCACTTATAAACCTGCCAGCTGATCAAGTGTAACGTTAGTTTAATTCAAGCCCAGTAGGACGATAGCATCTTGTTACTGTGACCTACTAAAGTCAATAAATATTCAGTTATCGGGATAAGATGACTTAACTTACATGTGTCATTCATCACAACCTACGTTAAAATATTGATTCGTTTTCATTTTCCCTTCAAATTCAACCCGGCGAATTGGTTGTTTGCTTTACAGTAAGTTAAGAGAAACACAATTGGTCATTTTGAACGGCTTGACGTGAAACATATTAACTGTCAAACTTTCTAACCGTCTAAATTGTTGTTCACTGAATCATACAAGTCTGTATATTTAATGCTGGTTGTGTTTACTTTCTCACTAGAAGCTGAACACGGTTATGCGTCTTGTTTTGCCGTACGACAGCGACTTGTCCAGAAAGAAAACTAAATCTTCTCCCATTTCAAGAAAAAACCACAACGATAGGTAAATACAATACAAGGACATTGCTATATTAACGAATGGATGCATTCAAACTATGTCTTTTCTACGTGTACTCGCCATTTTTGTTGATGGGCTTGGCTGTGTATAAACATTGCCACGCGTACAGCGTCAACTTTCTGCTGCTGCTGCTGCTTTTCCCTTTTCCACTGCTGTCATCTCCCTTCTACTCAGTAATTTTCATGTAAAAGCATATAATTAATTAACAAAAACTATTTGTTTAAACGCTACTGCCAACGTCAGCACATTTTTAAGGATTTGTAATATGTGAGAAGTAGCTTTAAACACTAAAGTGTGTATGCAAAATGATTTGTCAACCATTTTTTGATAACGTTAACGCACTCTTGCACGCTGAAAACTAACAGTGACTTCAGAAGTAATGTTTTTCTCACAAACACTATTTTATTGACTTTACTTAAATATGAGCATTAATGTGACATGCATATGTCATAGACAGTCGGCTTGTAGTAGTGTAGATCCAGGTGTGGTGAGTTAAACTCTCACTGTTGGGTGTGGTGTGAATAGACTTCAAGTCAGATGCTGGAGAGTTGACCCCTGGATCTGTTTTGCTGCATTAGTCCCCTTCCTTGCAATGTACAAAGCAAAACAGCAGGAGCCTAGTGTGCTGCCCTTCCCCACATATGCATAGAAAGCACTGAAAGAGGAAATACTATGGGATATCCAGGAAATTTGTGTTTTTATTTTATTATTTTTTTTTTTTACTTTTACCAAAATTTACTTATACTTTTCCAATTGAATTCCCAGATTATGAAAACATCTGACGAAAGTGTGGATTTTTAGTAGTATAATGTTAAATTTTTTTTCTCCCAACACACATTCTGTGCTAGCCTTTTAGCTGTATTTTTAATCATGTTTTTATAAATAAACAGACATTTGTCATTTGCATTAATTTCATTACGCATAACTCACGGATACCTCCAAATTAAGGAAGACGTAAAACACATGATGATGCTAGTCGTGCAGAGAGTGCGCACTGCAGCTTCGATATGCAATAAACAACTGATGCTATGACCCATATATTTTGTTTCTATCGCATTGAGTATAATCTCTCTGTTTTGTTTGTTTGTAGAACATGTTATTGCCCTATCGCACACCCCAGCATTCATACTCTGGACTAAAATAGCAATGCGTTGTAGCGTGCTGAATTTCCTCTGTGTCACTGAGTGCATGTGCTTGGTGCCTTGCTTACAGTGATATTGGCCTAATCGACACACAGGAAGGGAATGCCAAATTGTTGGGTTTTGTCTATAATATAGAATTCAGAGTATAACAGCATATGGAGTGGCCAGGGTGCATCAAAAGCATATCATTATTTTATTCATAGATTTAAACTCAAAATGTATTGTATTAGCTTCTTGGGTTGTAATGACAATTTTATTGAATATTTATACAAAAAGGGCATTTTTGTTAATTTTGTCAATAGACAACATCTTGTCTAATGGCACGTGTGCTAACAGACAAATGCAGCTCTTTGATGCTCCTTTGGACCACATCATTTCACGAAGAACTTCACCACTATTTCACACCACTTATTTTGCCACAGTAGATTGACAACATGACTATCATTATAAAAACATCCTATGGCTGTTGTTCAGAGCTACTGAGTTCTCCAGTTCTGCCCCCTTTTATATGCTAAGGTTTACATGCTTATCTTTGTTTCTGTTTATTTCCTGTTCAGGTCATCACACAATGAGCTGGAAAAACACAGGTAAGATCATGTCTGATATTCTACAATTCATATGAACTGTCATTTAAGAAATGTCTTTAAGAGGGATTTAAAGAGTTTTTATGAAGGAACCATCAAAAGAGGTTTGTGGGTTATAGTGATAAATAATAATGGTTTACATTTATCTTAGAAGCTTGTGAGTGATGAGCAGGGTTTGAAATTAACATTCACTTATCTGCTAAATGTTGTTGATAATCATCCATCGATCAACTTAAAATCCAATTTGACAAGTTATGGTTCATAAATTAGGTTTGTTTCACTATACAGGAGCCTTTACTGTTTTTATTGAGATGCTGGCCATCAATATACTGACTCAAAGGGTATGGAATATCACATGATATATTGGTGCATGATTTCAACTAACATTATCGAATGCTTGGGAATGATAACAGGTTGGCTTTTCAACAGGTTAGTTAATTCTCATATTTTTTGCTTTAGCTAGTACAAATTCTGAATGGTTGGTAAAAAATTAAGTTGCCAGTGAAAAAGTTGACTTCAAACTCTGAAGATGAGGTGATAGTGTTTGCTAAATAAGAATCAAAATAAACTAATTACAATGTGACAGACAATTTTGTGCTGTTCGTTTATGTTCTAGAGATTGGTGTGTTTGTGTGAGAATTGTGTCCCTTGTGCTGATATCTTGGAGTTTGCCAGTTCACATGCTTAAGTTTGAGGAATTGATTACTGCTGCTCTTTGAGAAATATGTTCAGTCATGTCCTTCCTTAGAATAGAGCTTCTGAACCATAGAGCTTCTGACAGCCGAGTACTAGGGGGGACAGGGAAGCAGGAAAACAATATAGGTTTATGACATTTTTAAAGGGACATATAGACATACAAAAGAGAAAAACATTCCAATGTCATGCAACTTCCTGTTACTGTATCTCTGTGTAAGGGGATCTAATTTTGAGTTACTATCTAAAACAAGGGGACCCCTAGGTCTACTATAGAAGGATATGGGTTGCAATATTCAATTTGAAATATACAGAATGACAATGCAATATGTAAAATAGCATTGCATTCTGTATTTAAATTTACATTTTACATGACCATTCTAGCAACGTTTGTTGCAAAATGAAAATTAAATTACATAATTTACATTTGCCATTTCATACACTCAGTTTTAATATGCATATTGAAATGCTTAATAAGTGGCAAAATTAACATGAAAATGCATTACAGAAATGATTAGATATGCATAAAAAGTTTAAATTTTAATAATAATATTCTGATGAAAGTAATAGCCATTTATTGTAAAACAAATTCACTGAAAAATGAATGAAACTTTCATAATTAGTTTTGCCTAAATTTCGATATATTGAAAGCAAAATCGAGTCATATTACAAATCTAGTCAAATGCTGTAATTGTTAATTATGCAAATGTGAAAAATAATGCATAGCTGGTTCCCAATGCACAGCTGTAAACTCAGCACATGCACAGATGGAATTTCATCGCATTCATTCACTGTGAACTGAGCTGTGCACAGCTGATCAAGTACTGATCGCAAGCTAAATGCACTTCTCTTATGAGCGCAGACAATCTTTTGAGATTTGATAAGGACACAAAGCCTTAACGCTCTTTTTGAATTTAGTTTGTTTGACAGCAATGGCGCAAAACCGACATTAAGGACCTTTTTTGTTATTATGAGAAGTTTAAATAGTAGCCTATTCTGAGGGCTGCGGTAGAGTGCTGGTTTTGCATTTTATACTCCAAAACGTAATGCACAGTTAATTTGACATACAGTATCCGATTGTTTATTCCGTCCATTACTATGGTTATTACCGTGAATTGGATTCAATCACACATTTAAATAGGCGGGTTGTTAATCCAGAAGCTTTTCAATGTGTAATTAACAGCATGAAAGATGTATTATAAACAGAAAGATTAGCTGCCATTAGAATCACTGAAGCTATCAATGAATCTATTATTGACCTCATGTTTATACTGTGGTTATAACAAAAGAAATCTTGAGCAGTGCAGAACTCGATGCTGAATAAAAAAAAATTGTTGAGTGGATTCTGACTAATTTAAACACCTGACTGGCCATTTGAGTTCAGCATGCTCAAAAGACCTTTGACACTCTTCAGAGTGCTTACACAAACAATCAAAAAGTGTTATAAAGGGGTCATATGATGGTATTTTAAAAGTTAATTATTGGGTTGGCTTTCTTGGATCTTCTATTTAAGCGTATTATTGTTATTATAATTATTAACAAAAATTTAAACATCCTCTAAATATCATTACCAGGCTTTCAAGCTACAACCACCAGAACTCAGGTCAGAACCTGGGCAGGTTTTATCATAGTTTTTGTATGACTCTTGGGACAAAACTTAGATAAAACCGCGGCCTGAGAGATAGGCTATATTTGACCCTCTGGGGATGGATTGGGCAGTACCACCCAAAATGACATACTTTTACAAATGTGTACTTATCTTAAAAACTATTTATGATGGAGAGGTGCAGTCTGTTTGCGGCTCTTTCTCAGTTCTGCTGGAAACAGTGGTAACCGGATACCCGAAGATACTCGGCTTGTATACACACCGTCAGAAGGCCAATGAAATCGATGTTGTTTGGCAGATTCCCGAGCAACAACCAATGGAAAAAGTGCCGATGGAGAAATATTTTTCTTACCCAATCAGGGGAAGGTTCCCCATGACGTACTCTTGCAAATCGGAGGACTCTGTAGCCTTGCAAGGGGTGGTACTATATAGTAGTGGGGAAATTACAGACAGCGTCGAGTGGAGGAGACGACAGAAAGCGACGGACAGCGTCAAGTGTAAACAAGGCTTTACGGAGTGAGAGCACACTGAGATTTATATGAGAGAGAGACAGAAGAATATATATATATATATATATATATATAGAGAGAGAGAGTATAGTAAATATTACAATATTTTGTAAACAGCATGTTTATTGCTCGATAGCTCGATCTGGCTTGTCATCACGAGGTAGGCCTATGTTATTTAGCTATGCTTGTAATGCACGAATTGGTGGGCGGGGCTAAACTGGCCATGTTGAGGTAGGCATTGATCTTCTGCGGGGTGGTGTTTTATCTTCTTTGTCGTCATAGTTCCCCACTTGAAAAACGAGTTGTTTGTTGAGCCTGGTGTCAATAAAAGCTTTTATTGGACTAACAAGGTCGATTTCAGTTCTGAAACTTACAGGATATTCTTATAATATGATGACCTCTTTAGATGTCAAAAGCTCAAGGAAAATGATTGATTGATTTCTCAGTTCATCACCTCTTTAATGAACGTTACCTGTGCGACACACCAGTCTCTTGATCATCATCGTTGTCGCTCTCTCTTTTAGGCTTCTGCTCTTCACGTGAGAGATGCGACACCGGTGTGTCTTACAGGTGGACTGTGTCATTAAAGGTGCCCTAGAATGTTTTTTTTATTATTATTTTATGTATCCTGGGTTGCCCTTATAATGTTAGTATGTTTTTTAAATAAAAAATAGTAATAATTTAGAAATAAAGGCATTTTTCCTAGACTGATTTTAGCCTCTGATTTGAACACCCTGTTTGAAGGGGCGTGTCTGCTGTGTGTAACCAGCCTCTGCTGTGATTGGCTGACATGCTTACTTATGAAATAGCTATGTATTACATGCGACACTCTCTCAAATAATTTTACTACAGCTATTATACACGTTTACTGTTACAGCTATCAAGATTAACGAATCGTGAAATGTTTTTGAAGTATTTAGATATATTTGCATCACATAAAATGTTGCTGTGAGCATTGAGCAAGCAGAGGACAGTCTGTCGAATCGCAAGGATGAAGATTTTATTGCGACTTCTCTAATGCTTTCACTAATGCAGACACGATCATGTACAGTAAGAGCTTCACTGTGCAGTGTAAACGTGCATCATTGAATTCATAAGTCGAGTTTGGCAAGTGTCCAGATAAACTTGCCAGCTGTGTGGAAAGATTGTTCTTTGATCGCTTTCTGTATATAATTTACTCACAATTTAAATACGTTTTTTTTCATCCTACTAAAGAAACGATGTGAAGTTGATATTTTAGTCACTGGCTTGACTTACTGATGCATAAACAGTATTGAACGATTTTGAGTGAAAGATCAGCGTTACCTGTCTGAAGGCCAGCTCATGTTTGGAAATTTCCAGAGAAAATGAAAATTAACCCATTGTTTCTTCAGAGGCTCAAATAAAGGAACTAAAAATACTTTTGTGTTCATGTGTACATCCAAACACTGAGCAACTGCTTGGCTGCGCAGTTCCGCCTGTCATTGAACACTGGGCTGGCGCAAATGTTTGGAGTCGTACATACTAAGTCCCACTCCGATCATATTTTGAGCTATTTTTAAACATTCCATTGTCTTCCCTACTCCTTAGAACCTGAGTGCGCGGGGCGAAGGGGAGTATGAGCTTGTGGCCCCGCCCAGTGGAGTTAACTTACTACGTCACAACTCCAGTCAATTTCACGGCATTTTGGCGTCTGCTACTGAGTTCCACGAGTCTGGTTTGAATGTAGAAATATCTCGAGAAATACAACTTTGAGTTCTTCTCACAGATATGTCCTCTAAAATCAGAAAAATGAAGCAAGAATATGTTAACACCCTTTTGTTGACACAAAAACATTATTTCCATCGGAGTGGGTCTTGACACTCACGCCACCGGCCTGTCGTCCATACAGCCTCGTGCCTGCTCGCCACAGTATATCTATTCACATAATGTGTATTTTACACTATAGCAACACTATTACCACTGCTGCAGATGTTTTTCTAAAGCCAAAATACTTTCATTTAATTTTCATTGCTAGCTCGCTCTGACTGTTCCATCGCTCTTGAAAGTCAGATCTCAACAATATGTGTGAACATAGATACACTGTGAACGTGAGTAATGTGTGTGAAGCGAGTGAAGTAGAAGACAATAATAAGGTTAGTCGACCACGCAGCTTAGGGAGTAGGTTGTATGCATATGTTAGGAGTGGACGTTGGAAATCGACAGGCGGACAGAGACTGGCACAATAAACATATTAATCAATACTCTAGACGGGCGCATCAATGCATCAAGCCGATTGGCTGTATAATCGACTGGATCGATACATTGCAGATTTCGAATTCACGTTTTCACCCCCTAGTCGTTCTATCTTTTCTAGCTGATCTGAGCTGATGATTTTCATTAAGCATATGACAAAAACTATGAAAAGTCTGACTTTCAAAAAGGGGGGTGAAAGCTCTTGTACAATAAAACGGATAGAATATTTAAGTTGTCTATCACTAGCCAAGCTGAAAGGGCATAGTTCACCCAAAAATGCTCAATTCTGTCACCATCTAGCTCACCCTTGAGCCATGAGATATCTGTCTACCTTGTCAGCATTTTAGTGTGAAAAAACTATGGAGCCACTGGGAGCAGTTGGAGTGTGCACAAACACTGATTTTATGCAAAACTCATACAAAACTGCATTAACCAGGATTCAGTGCTGCTTTCCCATTTCAGATGGAAAATCATTTAACTTGTAGTGCCGCCTGAGCAAGTTTTGAGAAGGCTTGGTCACCGTGTGTGTTTTCTTGTCCTTTCCCCAAGCCATATCTCAACTGAGAGTAAGGGCCGGTATAAATATTTTCTTTCTCCAATACTCAATTCATTTTTATTTATGAACCAGTATTGTTTAAAATCTCAAGAATCAATTAGTCATCTGTTTTATTTGAATTAGCGGAACATTATTGGCTGCATCATCCAAAAGTTCCAATAATCTTTGTCCTTCGCTCACTATCGCAGGAAACATCATATTGTTACAAAAACACTGATTCATTCTAAAATGATTGTGTACATTTAAATTAACTAAATAATTAATTGTTAATAATTTTAAGCTCATTCTGGAAGTTCTGAGGGCTTTTTTAGTGTGGGGTTGCCCTCGGTTGAGAACCACAGATTGCGCGAAAATGTTAATGTCAAAGTTAAAAAAACATAAATACTATATATCTAATAAACTCATATACTCAAAACTAATAAAATAAGTCATAACCTACATTTAGATCCACCTCCATATACAGTATTTCTGTCTAATGGGTCAGCGAAGATCTCCGTTGACACATACTTCTAGTTCACTAAACATTCTAAACCTACTTTATGCCGTAGGCATTTGAAATGGAATTCACGTGCGGCCCACTTCATGCTTATCGACACTGTGTCATTTTCACATCTGAGTACGTCCGAGCAGTTGTCACTTTTGTACAGTTGTATAGACTTGGAATCGCATTATTTGTTGATTTTCAGTCATGTAAACGCATTCATTTGTAATTGTTTTTGAAGAAATTTAGCCCCATTCAATGTTAATGACCATAATCTTCAATTGGAGTATGCAATAATCATGCTGCAGTGGCCGGAGGTGAGAAACAAGGCTGTCCGGCGGGTTTGAAAATACAGGTCATGCACACTAAAATATATACGCCACAGTTTACAGATCAAAAAAGACAAGAAAGGTGGACGTCGTTGTGGTTAATGCGATAACATTAGTTCTAAGACTGATACACTAACAAACAGTTTTACTGTTGCATTGCACACAATACATTAAGTTGCTGACAAATATTCAATATTGTAAATAATATTACAAAAATTTTTTACAAATCTAAATTATTACAACTATATAATATTATGTTGATTCCATGTGAAGCCATTGCCCACACTTAACTTTGTTTTGGCCCAGTGGCTGTGTTGCCTAGTACGTTGTTGAGTAATGTTTGTCAGTGACATTTATTGCAACCTATGTTAGACAACAAACAATTGTTTTATGACTTGCGACAAACAACACTTGGAAGCAAAAGTCTAAATATAATAATCAGTACATAAAAATGCATAATCTCAAGATGAACGAGAAACAGTGAGTGCTCACACATTTCGTTTTTTTAAGACTATATAAACTCAGAAAACCCAAATACTAGTATGTCCAGTAGTCAGTATGGTGAAAACCATGTATATTGGACAGTATCATCTGTTAGGTAATAGTTTGTACGGCTAAATGAGCTTTAGTTCCACTTGCCCCTTCGTTAGATTGGACTTAAAAGAGTATATTGTGTTCTCACTGACTTCCCTGCTCCTGATTGGTTGTCGTCTCGCGAAAATTTGGCCTTCATTTGCATAAGTTAACATTTTACTGTTGGCGCTGGACACATCCTGGATTGGCCGTGATCGCCGTTGTGCTTGAGTTGGGTCACCATTGATAATGAATGGCATTTGAGTCCTTGGTCGCGTTGTGTGAAATTTTGGGGTTACGGTGGCACACCCTTTGCTCTTGTTGGCACTTTTTCCTGTTCGTTGGGCCCCACATCCCTATGGGTGAACGCCACCGTCTTTAATGGATCCCAAGTATTTGAAGGTTGCTTCATTTGAAAATGCTGTTGTCAAAAGCCCTGCTCTAATGCTTTTATGGACCCTTTCTTATGCAAATGAATTTTTCCCGCGACGCGCCCGACTGATCCAATAGTTTCAGCACAGGGGAGTTCGGAGGTCCTCGTTCTAGACTGGCCGTGGCTCAAACCCATAGTGGTAATTTGAGGAATTCACATAAAGACAATGTGTGTCACTATTGAACTGTCGTGTTTGGACAAAATCTTACGATTAACATATGATGATTGATTTTGCCAATGTATATACAAAACAGACATATTAGTTGAAAGGTTGGTAAATCAACAGTTTTTTTTTTTGGAAATAAATACGGTTTATTACTGTAAATTTTAAGTTAAGCCCTGTAAAACCATTTACGTTTTTTTACCGTATTTTTAACGGTACGTTCTGCAACTACAGTGCCGTTTTTTTTACTGTAAAATTATGTTTTTATTTTTTACAGTGTGGATTATACAAGTAAATGTATAAAAAATCAAAATTGATTTCAGACTTTCGCCTGACCCTATTTTGCTTTAGCTTTTTTCTTCAACTAATGCGAATTTTTTACACCAGAGACCGGCGGTGATGGTGCAGGATTGGGCTAGATGACCTGGGTTTGAATTCATGTGAGACACCAATGTATCCCTAGAAAGACACTTGTCCAGGCGTGCGACCTCTGACATATATAGCCTGTTTGAAAGACGTAAATTGTAAGGAGCTTTGGATAAACGTCAGTTAATAAAATGTAAACTAAAATTAGCATTAATTGGTTGACTAAATTGGATAACTTAAAATTAACAGCTGACATATATAATTCATGAGACAGTTTAACAGAAGTATGGCTAAAACAGTGAAATATCAACTGATTTCATAACTCTGAGTTTGTCATTTTTTATTATTACTTAAACTTGTTGCTAAAACGGTGTATAGGCCGTATGTCTGTATTAAGGGAAAGTAGCCTAAAGGGCTAATTATGATTGCGGGTCACGCCTTTTTAAAAACCGACATTTACAGAAGGGTTTTGTTCCTGTTTAATTTTGACAAGAAGATTGTGCAAATTTTAAGCACGTCTGTTTGCCTCTCACTGTCTGTCCTCTCAAACAACATAAGAGATCTCTAACGAAGTAATTTATTACTCGTATTTTGACGATGGGAGCAAGAGAGAGAGAGAGAGGATTGGCAAAATACTGTCTCCCAATATTCGCTTCCATGATGTCACCACACCTGGACCTTAGGAGAGTTAATAAGGCCAGTTTGATAGCTGACATTTCATTATTAAGGAGTCATACAGCTTATTGTGTAAATCCAAAGCAGACACCAGTATTAATAATTTTACAGAATATCAGACACCAGCTGAGCAGAGGAACTGCTGCAGATCTTTGGGGTTACTTTTTGCTGTCATTTTGATTTAAATTTTCAAGATTTAGATGAGAAACAATGAGTAAATACATATAGGGCGCCACTCACAAAACGCGCGGCAACCCTTTCATCTGTTTGTACAGTTGTGTGTGACTGGACTGCAATGCCAAGATCACAAGGACTGTCCCCTAAATTCCATCAAGATACTCACAGTATATCTGCACGAAAACAACATGGAACTATAATTGAATATATTATCATGCAGACCCAAAATGAACCAATTCTGTGTCGGTGAACATTTGCAGGAAGACACGTCTCTTCGATCTTATGGGTCTTTCTTCTTTTTTATTGCTCCAACCACAGTGAGGAGTTTTAAGCTTGTTTGAGAGCATTCACTTGAAACAAGACCCATCATAAGATCAAAGAGACGCTGTACTTCCCTGGAACAGCCCACTGACACACGAATTCAGACTCATTTTTAGATTCTGCATGAATGTATCGGTATAAACTAGATTTCCCCATGTTTGTTTTCATGCAATCATACTGTGAGTATCTTCTTGATGGAGCATTCAGGGACAAAAATCCTTGTGATCTTGGCATTCGGTCAGCTACACACAACTGTACAACAGATGAAAGGGTTGCAGCACAGTTTATAATAGCACCCTATATGTATTTACTCATTGTTTCTCATCTAAATCTTGGAAATTTAAATCAAAATGACAGCGAGGGTTTAGAGTTTCCCGAGTCCTGCAGCAAGTTTCCCTCTGCTTCACTTGGCTGTCTGTTTCCCAGCATCATCCTCCTGCTCGTCCTCCGTGCTGCGGTGTCTGTTTGGATTTACACAATCACTGTATGACTCCTTCATAATGAAATGTCAGCTATCAATCAAACTGGCCTTATTAACTCTATAAGGTCCAGGTGTGGGTGACATCATGGAAAGCGACTGTGGCTTTTGGACGTGTTTTGCGTGCCTCTCTCTCTCTCTTGCTCCCATCAGTCAAATCGCTGACTGAATTACTTGAGTCGAGATCTCTTATGTTTCCTTTGAGGAGGACAGACAGTGAGAAGGCAAACAAAGCATCCTGTTTTAAACATTGCACAAGAATCTCTTGTCCGAAATCACAAAACCCTAAACAGGAACAAAAAAAGCCCTTCTGTGATGTCCCGTTTTAAGAAAGACGTGACCAGTCCAATCATAATTAGCCTTTAGGCTACTTTGCCCTTAATTGCAGACATATAGGCCTATACCACCGGTTTCACAGACAAGGCTTAAGAGTAATAATAAAAAATGACAAGAACTCAGAGTTATGAAATCAGTTGATATTTCACTGTTTTGGCCATTCTCTTTCTGTTAGACTGTCTCATAAATGAATTATATATGTCAGCTGTTAAATTTAAGTTATACCAATTTAGGTCAACCAATTAATGCTTAATTTTACATTTACATTTTATTAATTTAGCTGACGTTTTATCCAAAGCTACTTACAATTTCCGTCTTTCAAAGCGGCTATATATGTCAGAGGTCGCACGCCTCTGGAGCAAGTGTCTTTCTCAGGGATACATTGGTGTCTCAGCAGTGGATTCAAACCCAGGTCACTCACACCCAAGGCATGTGTCTTATCCACTGCACCATCACCACCAGTCTGTGGTGTAAAAAAATTCGCATTAGCAATTAAAGAAAAAAAGCTAAAGCAAAATAGGGTCAGGTCAAAGTCTGAATCAATTTTGGTCTCAAATATTTATACATTTTACTTGTATAATCCACACTGTAAAAAATAAAAAAACATAATTTTACAGTAAAAAAACAGCAGCTGTGCGTTGCCAGAACGTTACCGCTAAAAATACGGTAGGAGCCGTTAATGGTTTTACAGGCTTAAACTTAAAATTTACAAGTAATAAACCGTATTTCATTTTCCAAAAAAAAAAAAAAACTGTTGATTTACCAACCTTTCAACAACTTAATATCTGTTTTGTACCATTGTAATACATTGGCAACCAATAATCATCATATGTGATGTTAACGGTAGAGATCCACTTGTCCGACACGACAGTCGCGTGTTGTCGCTGACACCTCCCCACATTTGTACTTTGATGTGCGTTCCTCAAGTTTACCACTATGAGCGTGGTTTTGAGCCAGCGGCCAGTCTAGAACAGAGGACCTGCGAGACTCTCCCCCCGTCTCCATATGCTCGACTTCTATCGGATAGTCGCGGCGCGTTCAAAGAAATTAATTTGCATAAAGATTGCATAAAGCATCGGCCAGCTTTTTGACACGCAGCATTTTTCCAAATGAAGCAGCGCCTTCCCGGGATGCTTTGCGGGTGCGTTAAGTCGCGTGACGTCACCCATAGGAAAATAGCAGAGCGCGGC
Organism: Hybognathus amarus; assembly: GCA_030378365.1. Lineage (NCBI taxonomy): Eukaryota > Metazoa > Chordata > Actinopteri > Cypriniformes > Leuciscidae > Hybognathus > Hybognathus amarus. Next base: position 75,827 of record JAQIUQ010000926.1, on the reverse strand, counting down.
GCGACAGAAGTGCCGCACGGACAAGTGGATCCCGCACCGTAAGCCCCGTTCACACAACATGCGACCAAGCGACTCAATGCCATTCATTATCAATGGTGAGCCGGCGACTTTCGACAACACGCGCGATAGCGACTCGGTGGGATGTGTCCAGCGACGCGACAGAGTTGAGAAATGTTTAACTTTATGCAAATGAAGGCCGATTTTTCGCGAGCGACAACCAATAGGAGCTGAAGTCAGTGGGAGCACGTCACTCTTCAGTGCCGAGTCTGAACCGAGGCAAGTGGAACAAGAAGCTCATTTTAGCCGTCAGAAACTGTCCTATAACAGATGATATATCTCCGTGTACATACAGTGGTTTTCACCATACTGACTACTGGAACCTAGATAGACTGGTATTTGCAGGTTTGCTGCAGTTAAATAGCCGCGATGGCATAGAGCACTCACTGTTCTCTCGTTCATATTTAAGTTTATGCATTTTATGTACTGATTCCATTTATATTTAGACTTTTCCTTCCAAAATATTTGTTTGTAGCGGTAGTAAAACGTGTTTGTTGTCTAACATAGAGTAACATCCGTGAATGTCACTAACAAACATTACTCGGCAACATTACTCCAGCGCAGCCACTGGTCGACCTGCAGCGACAAAGTCGCGTGTAGTGTGAAACTGCAGCTTTAGGCAGCATAAGGAATAAACATGATATTATATAGTTGTAGATAATTTAGATTTGTAAAAAAATTTTTTGTAATATTATTTACAATACTTGAATATTTTGTCACAACTTAATGTTATTGTGTGCAATCCAACAGTAAAACTGTTTGCTTTTGGTGTATCAGTCTTTAGAACTAATGTTCCCTCAGCATTAACCACAAACAACCCTCCACCTTTCTTGTCTTTTGATACTGTAAACTGTAGCGTATGTGCACTGTATTTCAGTGTGCATGACCTGTATTTCAGTGTTCACAGAACAGCCTTGTTTTTCTAACTGCCTCCCAGCCATGCACATGATTACATCTGCGTGAAGATTTGTGGTCATTCAAGTCATTGTTGAATGTCAAGTTAAATTTCTTCAAAACAATTACGAATGAATGCACTTTTACATGACTGAAAATCAACAAATATAATGCGATTCCAAGTACTATGCAACTTGTACAAAACCGCAAACTGCTCAGAAAAGTTCTGGCAGATGTGAAAATGACACAGGAATGCTGGGTGACACATGAAGTAGGCACAGCATGAATTCCATTTCAAATGCCTACAGTAAAGTTGCAGGTTCAGGCAAGTCTTCAGTGAACTGCTGGATTACTGTGTCAACAGAGATCTTCGCTGACCATTCCAACAGAGATACTGTATATGGAAGGTGGATTGCTTTAAATGTAGGTTACTGACTGATTTTATTGAGTTTGAGTATATGAGTCTTATCTAGATATATAAACTATATTTATGTTTTGACTTTGACATTGACATTTTTAGCGGCAATGCTGTGGTCTCCACAACCAGAGGGCCAAGCCCACACTAGAGAGCCTCAGAACTTCCAGAGGCCCCAATAAGACTTAAAATTATTAACAATTAATTATTTAGTTAATTTAAATGTACACAATCATTTTAAGTAAATCCAGTGTTTTTGTAACGATATATATATGAATGTTCCATATCAGTAGTAAACAAAGGACAAAGATTATTGCGATTTTTTTGAGATGCGCTGCAGCCGTCGATACAATGTTCCATTAATTCAAATGAAACAGGATGACTAATTGATTCTTGAGATTTAAGAATTCGATACTGGTTTCGTAAAAAATGATAAATTCCGATTAATATCCAGAAAGCTGATATTTATTACCCAGCCCTGACTTATCTCAGTTGAGATATGGCTTGGGAAAGGGCAAGAGAAACACACACCATCGCCAAGCCTCTCGGGAACCTGCTTCAGGGCCGGCACTACAAGCACTAAATGCATTTCCCATCTGAAATGGGAAAGCAGCACTGAATCCTGGTTAATGCAGTTTTGTATGAGTTTTGCATAAATCACCTGTTTGTGCACACTCCAACTGCTCCCAGTGGCTCCATAGTTTTTCACACTAAAATGCTAATAAGGTAGACAGATATCTCATGGCTCAAGGGTGAGTAAATGGTGACAGAATTGACATTTTTGGGTGAACTATTCCTTTCAGCTTGGCTAGTGATAGACAACTTAAATATTCTATACGTTTTATTGTACAAAAGCTTTCACCCCCTTTTTTGAAAGTCAGACTTTTCATAGTTTTTGTCATATGCTTAATGAAAATCATCAGCTCAGATCAGCTAGAAAAGATAGAACAACTAGGGGTGTAAAACATTAATTCGATCTCGTATCGATCCATCGATTATACAGCCAACGATTTGATGCATTGATGCGTCCGCTAGAGTATTGATTAATATGTTTATTGTGCCGCTGTCTGTTCGCCTGTCTATTTTCAGCATCCACTCCAACATATGCATACAACCTACTCCTCAAGCTGCGGCTGGCGCTGAACCTTATTATTGTCTTCTACTTCACTCCCGCTTCACACACATTACTTACGTTTCACAGTGTATCTATGTTCACACATATTGTTGAGTCTGACTTTCGCAAGAGCGATGGAACAGTCAGAGCGAGCTAGCAATGAAAATTAAATGAAAGTATTTTGGCTTTAGAAAAACATCTGCAGCAGTGGTAATAGTGTTGCTATAGTGTAAAATACACATTATGTGAATAGAATACTGTGGCGAGCAGGACGAGGCTGTATGGACGTGAGGCCGGTGGCGTGAGTGTTAAGAACCCACTCCGATGGAAATAATGTTTTTGTGTCAACAAAAGGGTGTTAACATATTCTTGCTTCATTTTTCTGATTTTAGAGGACATATCTTGAGAGAAATAAGCTCAAAGTTGTATTTCTGAGTATTTCTACATTCAAACGACTGTGAATCAGTAGCAGACGCCAAAATGCCCGCTAAAATTGACTGGAGTTGTGACGTAGTAAGTTAACTCCACTGGGCGGGGCCACAAGCTCATACTCCCCTTCGCCCCGCCCACTCAGGTTCTGAGGAGTAGGGAAGACAATGGGAATGTTTAAAAATAGCTCAAAATATGATCGGAGTGGGACTTAGTATGTACGACTCCAAACATTTGCGCCAGCCCATGTTCAATGACAAGCGGAACTGCGCAGCCAAAGCAGTTGCTCAGTGTTTGGATGTACACATGAACACAAAAGTATTTTTAGTTCCTTTATTTGAGCCTCTGAAGAAACAATGGGTTAATTTTATTTTCTCTGGAAATTTCCAAACATGAGCTGGCCTTCAGACAGGTAACGCTGATCTTTCACTCAAAATCGTTCAATACTGTTTATGCATCAGTAAGTCAAGCCAGTGACTAAAATATCAACTTCACATCGTTTCTTTTAGTAGGATGAAAAAAAACGTATTTAAATTGTGAGTAAATTATATACAGAAAGCGATCAAAGAACAATCTTTCCACACAGCGCAAGTTTATCTGGACACTTGCCAAACTCGTTATGAATTCAATGATGCACGTTACACTGCACAGTGAAGCTCTTACTGTACATGATCGTGTCTGCATTAGTGAAAGCATTAGAGAAGCTCTGCAATAAAATCTTCATCCTTGCGATCGACAGACTGTCCTCTGCTTGCTCAATGCTCACAGCAACATTTTATGTGATGCAAATATATCTAAATACTTCAAAAACATTTCACGATTCGTTAATCTTGATAGCTGTAATAGTAAACGCGTATAATAGCTGTAGTAAAATTATTTGAGAGAGTGTCGCATGTAATACATAGCTATTTCATAAGTAAGCATGTCAGCCAATCACAGCAGAGGCTGGTTACACACAGCAGACACGCCCCTTCAAACAGGGTGTTCAAATCAGAGGCTAAAATCAGTCTAGGAAAAATGCCTTTATTTCTAAATTATTACTATTTTTTATTTAAAAAACATACTAACATTATAAGGGCAACCCAGGATACATAAAATAATAATAAAAAAAACATTCTAGGGCACCTTTAATGAACGTCCACCTGTAAGACACACCGGCTCGCATCTCTCACGTGAAAGAGCAGAAGCCTAAAAAGAGGAGCGACAACGATGATGATCAAGAGACTGGTGTGTCGCACAGGTAACGTTCATTAAAGAGGTGATGAACTGAGAAATCAATCAATCATTTTCCTTGAGCTTTTGACATCTAAAGAGGTCATCATATTATAAGAATATCCTGTAAGTTTCAGAACTGAAAACGACCTTGTTAGTCCAATAAAAGCTTTTATTGACACCAGGCTCAACAAACAACTCGTTTTTCAAGTGGGGAACTATGACGACAAAGAAGATAAAACACCACCCCCGCAGAAGATCAATGCCTACCTCAACATGGCCAGTTTAGCCCCGCCCACCAATTCGTGCATTACAAGCATAGCTAAATAACATAGGCCTACCTCGTGATGACAAGCCAGATCGAGCTATCGAGCAATAAACATGCTGTTTACAAAATATTGTAATATTTACTATACTCTCTCTCTCTATATATATATATATATATATATAATTCTTCTGTCTCTCTCTCATATAAATCTCAGTGTGCTCTCACTCCGTAAAGCCTTGTTTACACTTGACGCGTCCGTTCGCTTTCTGTCGTCTCCTCCATTCGTACGCTGTCTGTAATTTCCCACTACTATATAGTACCACCCCTTGCAAGGCTACAGAGTCCTCCGATTTGCAAGAATACGTCATGGTGAACCTTCCCCTGATTGGGTAAGAAAAATATTTCTCCATCGGCACTTTTTCCATTGGTTGTTGCTCGTGAATCTGCCAAACAACATCGATTTCATTGGCCTTTGACGGTGTGTATACAAGCCGGGTATCTCCGGGTATCCGGTTATCACTGTTTCCAGCAGAATCTGAGAAAGAGCCGCAAAAAGACTGCACCTCTCCATCATAAATAGTTTTTAAGATAAGTACACATTTGTAAAAGTATGTCATTTTGGGTGGTACTGCCCAATCCATCCCCAGAGGGTAAATATAGCCTATTCTCCAGGCCGCCGGTTTTATCTGAAGTTTTGTCCCAAGAGTCATACAAAAACTATGATAAAACCTGCCCAGGTCTTACCTGAGTTCTGGTGGTTGTAGCTTGAAAGCCTGGTAATGATATTTAGAGGATGTTTAAATTTTTGTTAATAATTATAATAACAATAATACGCTTAAATAGAAGATCCAAGAAAGCCAACCCAATAATTAACTTTTAAAATACCATCATATGACCCCTTTATAACACTTTTTGATTGTTTGTGTAAGCACTCTGAAGAGTGTCAAAGGTCTTTTGAGCATGTGAACTCAATGGCCAGTCAGGTGTTTAAATTAGTCAGAATCCACTCAACAATTTTTTTTTATTCAGCATCGAGTTCTGCACGCTCAAGATTTCTTTTGTTATAACCACAGTATAAACATGAGGTCAATAATAGATTCATTGATAGCTTCAGTGATTCTAATGGCAGCTGATCTTTCTGTTTATAATACATCTTTCATGCTGTTAATTACACATTGAAAAGCTTCTGGATTAACAACCCGCCTATTTAAATGTGTGATTGAATCCGATTCACGGTAATAACCATAGTAATGGACGGAACAAAACAATCGGATACTGTATGTCAAATTAACTGTGCATTACGTTTTGGAGTATAAATGCAAAACCAGCACTTACTGGCAGCCCCCAGAATAGGCTATATTTAAACTTCTCATAATAACAAAAAAGGTCCTTAATGTCGTGTTTTGCGCCATTGCTGTCAAACAAACTAAAATCAAAAGAGCGTTAAGGCTTTGTGTCCTTATCAAATCTCAAAAGATTGTCTGCGCTGCGTAAAGAGAAGTGCATTTAGCTTACGATCAGTACTCGATCAGCTGTGCACAGCTCAGTTCACAGTGAATGAATGCGATGAATTCCATCTGTGCATGTGCTGAATTTCAGCGTGCATTGGGGAACCAGCTATGCATTATTTTCACATTTGCATAATTAACAATTACAGCATTTGACTAGATTTGTAATATGACTCGTTTTGCTTTCAAATATCGAAATTTAGGCAAAACTAATTATGAAAGTTTCATTCATTTTTCAGTGAATTTGTTTTACAATAAATGGCTATTACTTTCATCAGAATATTATTATTAAAATTTAAACTTTTTATGCATATCTAATCATTTCTGTAATGCATTTTCATGTTAATTTTGCCACTTATTAAGCATTTCAATATGCATATTAAAACTAGTGTATGAAATGGCAAATGTAAATTATGTAATTTAATTTTCATTTTGCAACAAACGTTGCTAGAATGGTCATGTAAAATGTAAATTTAAATACAGAATGCAATGCTATTTTACATATTGCATTGTCATTCTGTATATTTCAAATTGAATATTGCAACCCATATCCTTCTATAGTAGACCTAGGGGTCCCCTTGTTTTAGAGTAGTAACTCAAAATTAGATCCCCTTACACAGAGATACAGTAACAGGAAGTTGCATGACATTGGAATGTTTTTCTCTTTTGTATGTCTATATGTCCCTTTAAAAATGTCATAAACCTATATTGTTTTCCTGCTTCCCTGTCCCCCCTAGTACTCGGCTGTCAGAAGCTCTATGGTTCAGAAGCTCTATTCTAAGGAAGGACATGACTGAACATATTTCTCAAAGAGCAGCAGTAATCAATTCCTCAAACTTAAGCATGTGAACTGGCAAACTCCAAGATATCAGCACAAGGGACACAATTCTCACACAAACACACCAATCTCTAGAACACAAAACGAACAGCACAAAATTGTCTGTCACATTGTAATTAGTTTATTTTGATTCTTATTTAGCAAACACTATCACCTCATCTTCAGAGTTTGAAGTCAACTTTTTCACTGGCAACTTAATTTTTTACCAACCATTCAGAATTTGTACTAGCTAAAGCAAAAAATATGAGAATTAACTAACCTGTTGAAAAGCCAACCTGTTATCATTCCCAAGCATCCTATAATGTTAGTTAAAATCATGCACCAATATATCATGTGATATTCCCATACCCTTTGGCCTTTGAGTCAGTATATTGATGGCCAGCATCTCAATAAAAACAGTAAAGGCTCCTGTATAGTGAAACAAACCTAATTTATGAACCATAACTTGTCAAATTGGATTTTAAGTTGATCATGGATGATTATCAACAACATTTAGCAGATAAGTGAATGTTAATTTCAAACCCTGCTCATCACTACAAGCTTCTAAGATAAATGTAAACCATTATTTTATTCATCACTATAACCCACAAACCTCTTTTGATGGTTCCTTCATAAAAAAGCTCTAAATCCCTCTTAAAGACATTTCTTAAATGACAGTTCATATGAATTGTAGAATATCAGACATGATCTTACCTGTGTTTTTCCAGCTCATTGTGTGATGACCTGAACAGGAAATAAACAGAAACAAAGATAAGCATGTAAACCTTAGCATATAAAAGGGGGCAGAACTGGAGAACTCAGTAGCTCTGAACAACAGCCATAGGATGTTTTTATAATGATAGTCATGTTGTCAATCTACTGTGGCAAAATAAGTGGTGTGAAATAGTGGTGAAGTTCTTCGTGAAATGATGTGGTCCAAAGGAGCATCAAAGAGCTGCATTTGTCTGTTAGCACACGTGCCATTAGACAAGATGTTGTCTATTGACAAAATTAGACAAAATGCCCTTTTTGTATAAATATTCAATAAAATTGTCATTACAACCCAAGAAGCTAATACAATACATTTTGAGTTTAAATCTATGAATAAAATAATGATATGCTTTTGATGCACCCTGGCCACTCCACATGCTGTTATACTCGAATTCTATATTATAGACAAAACCCAACAATTTGGCATTCCCTTCCTGTGTGTCGATTAGGCCAATATCACTGTAAGCAAGGCACCAAGCACATGCACTCAGTGACACAGAGGAAATTCAGCACGCTACAACGCATTGCTATTTTAGTCCAGAGTATGAATGCTGGGGTGTGCGATAGGGCAATAACATGTTCTACAAACAAACAAAACAGAGAGATTATACTCAATGCGATAGAAACAAAATATATGGGTCATAGCATCAGTTGTTTATTGCATATCGAAGCTGCAGTGCGCACTCTCTGCACGACTAGCATCATCATGTGTTTTACGTCTTCCTTAATTTGGAGGTATCCGTGAGTTATGCGTAATGAAATTAATGCAAATGACAAATGTCTGTTTATTTATAAAAACATGATTAAAAATACAGCTAAAAGGCTAGCACAGAATGTGTGTTGGGAGAAAAAAAATTTAACATTATACTACTAAAAATCCACACTTTCGTCAGATGTTTTCATAATCTGGGAATTCAATTGGAAAAGTATAAGTAAATTTTGGTAAAAGTAAAAAAAAAAAATAATAAAATAAAAACACAAATTTCCTGGATATCCCATAATATTTCCTCTTTCAGTGCTTTCTATGCATATGTGGGAAGGGCAGCACACTAGGCTCCTGCTGTTTTGCTTTGTACATTGCAAGGAAGGGGACTAATGCAGCAAAACAGATCCAGGGGTCAACTCTCCAGCATCTGACTTGAAGTCTATTCACACCACACCCAACAGTGAGAGTTTAACTCACCACACCTGGATCTACACTACTACAAGCCGACTGTCTATGACATATGCATGTCACATTAATGCTCATATTTAAGTAAAGTCAATAAAATAGTGTTTGTGAGAAAAACATTACTTCTGAAGTCACTGTTAGTTTTCAGCGTGCAAGAGTGCGTTAACGTTATCAAAAAATGGTTGACAAATCATTTTGCATACACACTTTAGTGTTTAAAGCTACTTCTCACATATTACAAATCCTTAAAAATGTGCTGACGTTGGCAGTAGCGTTTAAACAAATAGTTTTTGTTAATTAATTATATGCTTTTACATGAAAATTACTGAGTAGAAGGGAGATGACAGCAGTGGAAAAGGGAAAAGCAGCAGCAGCAGCAGAAAGTTGACGCTGTACGCGTGGCAATGTTTATACACAGCCAAGCCCATCAACAAAAATGGCGAGTACACGTAGAAAAGACATAGTTTGAATGCATCCATTCGTTAATATAGCAATGTCCTTGTATTGTATTTACCTATCGTTGTGGTTTTTTCTTGAAATGGGAGAAGATTTAGTTTTCTTTCTGGACAAGTCGCTGTCGTACGGCAAAACAAGACGCATAACCGTGTTCAGCTTCTAGTGAGAAAGTAAACACAACCAGCATTAAATATACAGACTTGTATGATTCAGTGAACAACAATTTAGACGGTTAGAAAGTTTGACAGTTAATATGTTTCACGTCAAGCCGTTCAAAATGACCAATTGTGTTTCTCTTAACTTACTGTAAAGCAAACAACCAATTCGCCGGGTTGAATTTGAAGGGAAAATGAAAACGAATCAATATTTTAACGTAGGTTGTGATGAATGACACATGTAAGTTAAGTCATCTTATCCCGATAACTGAATATTTATTGACTTTAGTAGGTCACAGTAACAAGATGCTATCGTCCTACTGGGCTTGAATTAAACTAACGTTACACTTGATCAGCTGGCAGGTTTATAAGTGGCATTAGACCCCAACAAAGAAAAATTGCAAATACAAAGATGGTTTTAGTTGACTACACAGACATCCATATACCTCTGTCTCTTCTTTCCAAATACTCTGCTGCCTCAAGAAGAAGTAGAAGAGAATTAAGTTCCATCCTGCTGTATTTACAGAAATAAAAACAATACAAAAACGCATTAACACTGTATAACAACAAATGGGGGAAACAAAAACAAAACAAATAAACAAAAAAGTGATGACGCTCGATATGAACAGTTCAATTCCGAGTCGTAGAGACTCTCGACAAAAATGAATGCAGACTGCACGTAAACTAAATTCTGAAGCTCGATTGATGGCTTCCTCGCCCAATCAGATAACAGAAAAGTATGAAAGGCGGAACTTAAAAACATTTGTATCCAATCGAAGACTTCAAAGAGTGAAGTTCACGGGAAAGATGTTGACACATTGAGAAATGTCATCTGATTGGTTAGTCAGTGATAGTAACAAGGTTGAAGCCATGCCCTAGCAACAGTGCGTGTGACTCAACCCCTTAATTGCTCATTGGACTGACGTACCCTATACTAGCACCTGGTTGGCCAAAGGAAAGACTGGGGTGTGTTTTCTAGTAACCTCGTTTACTGAACTATGCTGGCAGTGACAAAGTTTTCTCTGGAAGAACTCCGCGAAAGGAAATGTTTTTGAAAATCAAGTTTCTGAGGTTTATTGAGGCACTACCGCATAAAGTATAGTACAAATCACCGCCTATTCATGTTTAAAAGTAAGGTGTAGCCTAAATTAGCTTATTTTTCATAAACCATCAAAGTTAGATGATACCCACTGATAGAAATGACGCCAAGGGCGCGGTCGACTCTGAAATGGTCATCCTTCTTTCGAAGTGACTATTTTCCTGAGGTTTAACAGTCTATAACAGAAGGATATTTATTCAGATTTTGTAAGTGTTAGACAAATATATATATATATATATATATATATATATATATATATATATATATATATATATATATATATATATATATATATATATATATATATATATATATATATATATATTGTTTATATTAGTAATGCATTCTTGAAAAAATTTTTTTTGATTATTTGTGATAAAACAAAAAAAAACTCAGCTATAATGTAATTGCAGCTAAATATCACTAACACATTTGCTTTAAAATGATGGCTATCACCTATCAAGTTTTGTTTTGATTATTTTTTTAGCAACCTTGGTTCTTTTTGACATTTAGCAGAATTTGCAAAACAACAGTTTTCAAAACCAAATGTTTATTTCCAAGTCATAAAACACATTTATTAATTTCTCAAGGCTTTTACGAATTCAGTCAACGGGAGACATATGAGTAAACTGAATTATTTTATTTTGTATTAAATAAGAAGTTCACCCAAAACTGAAAAGTCTTTCATAATTTACTCACACTCATGTTAATTATCATGGTTATGGTTTTGTGAACCAAATCAACTGCTTCATTACAAATATCATAATGAGAATAACAAATAATAAGTCCGTATTTTGCCAAGGTGCTATAGGGTTTTGGTGAATAAAGAGATGCCTCATGACCTTTTGTGTGTGTGTGTGTGTGGGGGGGGGTTGTTATGTGACTTATGAGGACACAAGTTTGTATAATGACATGTGTATTACACTGGTATTACAACTTATTGGTGGTTTATTAGGACATTTCAAAAGTCCTCATAAATCAAATGGCTTAAAAAACATAAAAAACAATGTTTTATTAAAAAATTAAAAATGCAGTATGTCTCCTGTGATGGTTAGGTTTAGGGATTGCGTTAGTGTAGGGGGATAGAATAGTTTGCACAGGATAAAAACTATTACGCCTATGGAGAGTCCTCATAATGCTGTTGCACCAACATGTGTGTGTGTGTGTGTGTGTGTGTTAAGGGAAAAACTTTTAAGGTTGAACATATGACAGATTATGAGTTTTGGCTTAACTGGCCTATTCCTTTTAACAATATATTCCTTTAGGGAATAAATACATATTGAGTTGTGTTATCATCATAGACCAGTGAAAAGAGACAGTTAAACACATTATTTTTTAGACTGGGAAATGAGAGAGGGAAAGAAGACAGAGAGAAACAAGAAGAATGAGACAGAAAGTAGAAATCGCTGACCTCCGCTCACTCTGTGGACAAAAAAATAAATAAATAACACAGCTGTTTCTAATTGGTAACTCGGCACAGAATGCTGACCTACATTCTGCTTGAGATTCTGAACTCGGCAAAGGAGAGAGAGGGAAAATAAGACAACACACAGGGGTTAAGTTGAAAACATGAGCATTGCTTTGTGGAGGAGCTGAGTAGGAATATCTAAAATAAGATAATTATTTGTCTCACTCCAAAAGGTATTGCAGTTCCTTGGTTGGACACACTGATCTATGCTTGAAAACCTTTATACAACCCTGTTGAATGGTGCCCAAATGGTCATAGGGTTAATCCGGCCCTGCATTTGTCATGTGCTATCCAAACATGCTTCATTGTGAAATGCCAAAATAAAATGCAATCAAATCAATCAGCCATTTACTGTAAGGGAATGTTTTCAATCACTACCACTTCTTAGACATGCTTCATGTTGTTAATTTTGCATGAGGTACAGAGGTTACTTTTTAATTTAAAGTTTTGTTTTTGAATGAACACTTGGTTTTGAGAACAGTCAGCAGGTTGGATGTGGTGGATGTTCAGGAAGAATGTGTGTATCATTTACAGTATATGTTATTTATGTTAAAGTTTTACCTTTTTTATATTGTTTGATTTTACATGAATGTGGGTGTGGGTGTGTCAATATCTTGAGAAAATTATTGTATGTTTCTTCCTGTCCTTCTTGCATGTTTCAAGTCTAATATGCACTCTGTAGCCAAATGCTGTGAAAAAGAACTAAAAATACTTGAAGGTCAGTATTCTTTGTAGCATAGCGAGTCATACAACGTTTCCAATGAAAAAATATTTAGGTGCATCACAACATGGGATGATAAGGAAGACCAAGGTGGATGAAGATGAACTGGAAGTATACATGGTAAAAGAAAGTAGGCCTGTTGGTGATCTGTTAATTTGTTTATCCAATCAATTTTGAAAGTCTTTGTTCAGTGATAATATGAGTATACTGAATAAATACTCATACAATGTGTATAATAATATCTCATATAATAATAATATATAATACAAAATATAATAATAATAGTTATATGGCCCTCCAACCATATTTTACAGTTGGGATGAGGTTTTTATTTATATATTTATTTAGTGGTTAGTTAGTTAAGTTAGTTAGTTAGTTAGTTAGTTAAGTTAGTTAGTTAGTTAGTTAGTTAGTTACTTAGTGTCCCCCACTAAACACTCTTCTTGTTTAGTGTTTTTGTAAACCAACATAGATTTTCAGCAAGTCTTCACAGTACACAAGCAACAGTACTGAAAATTCTGTATTTATAGACTATAAGTTTGGCTACGCCAGACTGTTGACTGATGAACATCAAGGCTTCTACAGATACTGTGTAACCCTGAATGTGTTCTAAGAACTCTTGTTTTTGACACATGGTTAACATAAGACTATGCTTCTCACAAATAGCAAACTAAAAATATGTGTTGTAGGCCTACAGTGCAGGCTCTGCCTAACACCTTCAATATAACCTCATTGATTGAACAATGAGTCCTGATTCCATTTAGCTTTTGGAGAATTCACTACCCTTCGTGCAAGCTGACAGTGGGTTCAATAAATGCACAAAAACATGATTGTGTGGTGGTATGTAAGCAGACTGTTTTGTCTGTTAGATCAGATAACATTTTATGACTAATTTCTGCAGAAACCTGGTCAATCTAAAAAGGGTTGCTGTAGGTTATTGTATTGTGCCATGCTAAGAAATGTTAGGGCTTTATTCTTGTTCTGTGTAGGCATAGATGAGAGCAAGGTGTCAAGTAATCAGATTGATAGTTTGTTTTTGACTTTGAAATACATTCAACACTCAGATTTGAACATTGTATAACCATACAATGTAACCATTCTGGGCCAATTAAGGGACTGATGGATGGCATGGTCTACTATGGTGTTATACTGCTTGTAAAATATTAATTTATTCAATGCTGACAAATTAGAGCAAAAAAAATAGGAAGAGGAAGAGAAAACACTTGTTACTAGTAACTGAGAATGAAAAGAGAGCTAGATACCCACAGGATTTGTGTGCCTGTGTGTGTTCCGCAGCCCACAAGTGAAGCTGTGCACATCAGCAAATATGGGGTGGGGACTACTTAATGGACTCAAAAAAAAAAGCACATAAATTTGCATATAAACTTATAGACAACCACATTGTTTTCATAATTTCTTCTCCTTTCTACGGAGCCCCTAAAGGTGTTGGAAAAAATGTTTGTTGTCTTTTGGGTGCTGGTATGATCCCAGCAAGACCACAACAAAACTTCCTTGTGTATTAAATATAGTGTGAACAAACTTCTTATGATTATGCTTTTATTAAGCTTTTTTCTTGATTTTCATTTGTTTTGCAATTTCACAAACTCTGTAACTCCTTTTCTTAGCTAAAAACACTTCTTTCAAAAATATATGTGCTCATTAATGTATATTTACTTATATTTAGTTCAAGTAATAAAGTATTCTCATGAGTGTATAATATGCCATTGAAAATACATACGGGTAAGGGTTCTAACATAGATATGTATATAAAGGCTAGATGTGTCATCCACGCTGCTGGCCAATGGAGGTCGACGTCAGCACCTGGCGACCATCTTGTCACAGGCAGCTCGCTCACTCGTAACATTGTGTTAATGGTACATGTACTATTTAAATAACCATAACTTGCTCAATTTTCTACCGATTTTCAAACGGTTTGGTTTGTTATAAACGTCAGAGATGTAGCTATGACACAGCATACTTATGAATAATAAGTGTATAAATAAATAATCATCCAGATAATTATAGCCTCGTTAATAACGTTTGTAAGAAACCAAACCGTTTGTAAATCCGTCAAGATTTCAGCGAGATAAGAGTATTTGTGTTCGTGTTGACCACTCATCTTACATCAGCTTACCTGTGACAAGATGGCCACCGGTGATGACGATGGAAACTCTGCCGTAACACATCTAGCCTTTATACATATCTATGGGTTCTAATGTCGGTCACCATGTTGCCCCTCCATCTTGAAAGTACATTAGTCAAAGAGGGACATACCTGTTAATTCAAGCTTCGCCTTTCGTGTTTACGTTTGAGTTAACACTCATGGACGAGGTCGAACTGGAAGCCATGTTAATCTTGGACTACATTGGCCACCGTAGGAGTTAAAACTAAATCGGAATTGAGAGGAACAGAAACTAATATTCACTGGATGATCATATACCTTTTCACCACAAGATAGGGGTAAAAATCACACAGTGTAGCTTTAAAGGTGCCATGTGTAAGAACTGAGGTAAAAATATCCAAAAAATGAGCTGCACGCATCAAAAAAATGAGAAGAAATAAGGGTGATGATGTCATAAAAAAATTATAATGCTGCAGAGATATCAACCTGAATTAGCATGCTAAATTACTAGCCACGCCCGACAGGTGTCATAATACCAGTATGCGGGCAACATAACCACCAGCCAAACTGCACTGCACAAATAATTTGCACGGCTTGTGGGCAAGGGGTAATCCATCAGCTGGAAGTTGAAGCCTCGCGGGAACCGCTGTTAGCATCCCATTGACTCCCATTCATTTTAGTATCACTTTAAGAGCAAATAACTACAGTACATCTGAGGTGTCCAAAAACTTAATTTGTCCATTATTTATTTCTAAACAAACACGACAATGTATAAAATTCTCCATTACTTTGTATCTTATGTTACGGCCCCGTAGAAGCCGCTTTTGTAAAAAATAGGCTAAAGATTTCGTCATAACCACGCGACTTTCTGTCGCACAATAGAGATACATTACCGTATAGACAGGAGGAGAAGCTCGCAGGCTATCTATTACTGTCTATGAGGCAATTGGGGGGACATGAAGGCACAAAGTCAAGGTAGAAGCCCATAAATAGAGAGTCCACAAAAGCAACAGGACAAAATATTTCAACAATGTTTTTGAGACATATAGGTGATTCAGATTTGTCTTGGCACAGCTACTAGATTTTCAACTGTCAGACTGTCGTCATGCTCAATTTGAGCCTGCACGCACAAAAAAAAAGAAGAAAAAAAATGTTTGAGCTTGCGCAGTCGCTCAGACATCAGACAGGAAGTGCAATAGTCGGGCTTCAGTCTTCTCCGTTCAAATCAATGGGTCCGCTGTGTCCATTTCTTTTACTGTCTATGCTTGTGGGCATCCTTGAACCTGATGTCAATCATGTGGAAAGTACAGCCCACTACTACATTTCAGTTCAGGGAAGAGTTAAAAAAAAATGATTGGTCGATATTATGTATGAGCAGGGCAGGACTTAGGGTGGTGGTGGGGGGGGGGGCGGCTTGAGTCACTTCCGAGCCCTACCTTCTATACATTACTCTAAATAGAACTAAATGATACACAAGCTATGTATTAGAGCTACACAATTACTCTCCTCATAAAGTAGGCCTGAAATAACATGCATTAGTGCATTATTAGTTAAAAGATTGCAAAAATCCTCGTCTCGTTCTCGTGAACTCAATCTCGTGTCTGGTCTCAGTCTCGTGAGATAAGCATCTTGTCACACCCCTAGTACTTATATCCCTGTGTATTTAAGTTCCTCCTTGCATTCAGTACTTGGCTGTTTGTGCGTTTGTGCTTGCACGCTGTCTAACGTCATTGTGTTTGAGTTTATATTGTGTTCGTAAAAACACTTCCATTTCAGTCTTTGGACTTATGTGACACTTATGCTATCTGTGTTGGTGTGTTTTTACATTAAATTGTCCATGTCTTTTTTAAAGCAGAATACATGCAGTGTTGCAAATTTTAACTGGTTGCTGAAAAAGTATTCTAAAAATATATTCTATAAACAAATTCCTTTTGAAATTATACTGGATAATTTCTATTTAATTTTTATTTATACAGATATATATATATATATATATATATATATATATATATATATATATATATATATATATATATATATATACAGTGGTCAATCAGAGGTAGTTAATAATTTAAATTAAAATATTAAAGGAAATAATTTATATTTAATGATTTTTTTCCCTATTATCCTCCAGCTCTAGCTTTCAGGTTGTATTGCTGCTAACACTATTTAAATTCATCTTTATTGCAGGTGCAGTCAAGCAGAACCCCCTTACTGGAAAAGCATAAAATAAAGACATTGAATTCAACATCATTAAATGGTTGCACCTCGCTGGAGACCGAGAGGGGGGAGGAGGGAGCGAATTGAAGAAAGGCGAGGCCCAACAACACATTGCCGAACCCTCATTAAGAGAGGTCCCTGTACATCAACACACATCTCAACTTACCTTTCAAGTTTCTTTAACTTTACCAATTTCTCTTTAAAGTTCTCTGTACAAGTTACTTTATTATTTATTTATTTTTCTGTTTGTTTTTTTTTACTCTCAGATTTGAACATAACTATTAATTATATGCTTTAAAACATGAATTTTGGTGTAAAAATCATTAAGACTCTTTGAATGTTATTTAAATTATTTATTCTTAATGTTTTCAACTTAATTCCACTTAAATTATTAAGTACAACGGAGTAGCTGTAATTATATATATATTATTAAATGTTACATTTATTCTTAAGGCTGTAATTATTTAAACATGTCAAAAGTAAATTGTTACATTTGTTGTTGAGTGTTACATTTACCTTTGAGTTAATAGGACTTCTACATAATGTCAGCTGCATGTGGGCCACATAAGAGCCAGTAGATTTTAACAGAACTCAACCATTCTAAAATTGCATATAAGGCTCACATGGGCCACATTAAATTGTATTATTTGGCTTATGCTTGGTGGACTTATGGCACTGCTTTGGTTCAATTCTGTGGGCCATCTGGGCTGGCAAACACAAACTAATCTGGGCCACAGCTCAGCTGTTTATCTGGCCCACATCTTTGCCAAAGGAAATTTGCTGACTGGAAACATGAAAACAGTTTCTGATATGCAACATATCACTGATTCCTATATCAATAGTGAAAGTGAATGGAATGCTGTGTCTGACATGCAGTATCACTGATACCCTGATTTTAGCTAATTATTATAATACATTTATAATAAATAATTCATAGTAATGGGGTGCATGGATTCATGTGGTAAAATATTTAAATAAAAATGATTAACCAAACAAACATGAGATCTAAGGTCAAAATGATTTTGATGATGAGTGTGAAAAAAACAAACAATGCAAAAATAATAATAAATAAATAAATAAAAACAACATAAAAAAACACAATACAGTTAACACAATATATAAAAAATAATAATTAAATAAATAAAATAAATAAAAAACACAATTAAAGAGCAATTCTTACACCGATGTAGCACGAGTTCAGTATTGTGGTTACAGCGACATCTGGTGGCGTAGGCTGAATTGAAAGGTTTGTCGAAAGTCTACAGACACATTACAACACTGTTTAAATCTTTAGTTTTCCTTTCCAATGCATTTTTGTATTCAACAGTATTTACAGTATTTAAAAACACATAGATTGCTACTTATAGACAATTATATCACATTAGACAGAATGTGTGGATGTGCAAAGAAAAACTATAAGGATTGAAAAATTAATCACAGTTATGTTGGATGTCCTGAAAGCGTCAGTGATATCCTGCACATTTTAGTAAGGCTAAATATACAGGTCAACCAAATTACATTATGGCCTTATATATTTTAAGATTTAAGTAATTTAAGTAAGTTATTTACACTACCACACTTTTCTTTTTACGGTCTATGGCTATACATGGTGTCAAAATGTGCTCCAATTAATGTATTGTGTTGTTTACCAAAGAAACAAACTCGTCTATCTCCGCCTAGTTTGCCATTGCTATGCGATTGGACAAAACAGTTCATTCCAGCCCCTTCATTCACTCCCTATTACAATCCAACTCATGAATATACATTTAGTGATGCTGACGTTGCTTTGTAGGCTTCCTGGAGCGTTGGACCAGTCGGACCAGTCACGTAACATATTTAATATTCATGAGTCACAAGTCACGTTTATTCGTCCACTTTAGAACATTCATACTGGACGAAAGGCACGTACGTAATTAATATGCATAAGGCTTACGCTACTCATGTGACGTGCACTGAGCTGTCGAACTCTGAAGTTGAAAACACTGTCCATGTTATTGCTTCCTCTCTGCAACGTGGGTGCTGCACTTCTAATGCAAATTTTATTTGTTGACATTTTTGACTGGAATTATTAAACAAGATATTTGAACCCGAATCTTCTCATTTCCCTCAAGGACTGTGTACTCTACTACCAGCTACCTTACTGCTAGATTTTAAGTGAGAAGCGAGCCTTCAGTTTGAGGTGAGGTTAGCTCAATGCATTTATGACTGAAACATAAATTAAAACGGTCAGATCAGGTATGGTCAGACACAATGTGTTTTGTTGTTGTTTATATAATAACGGGATTTTGCACATTTGATATTGATGTGGTTACTACTTGTTTCCGTGATCTGCAGGCTTAGGAGGACGGTAAACAAGCGTAATGGCGACTGAGATTGAAGCCTGGACCACTGCCACCCAAAACGATGGTACGAACATTAAAGCAACGATTGCCTTAACAACTGCTCATTTATGTATTCAACCTGCGTTTAGCTAACCAATGCACACGGTAGTTGGTCTTTTACGGTGTCTTTTTTGCAGACGACATGGGTTTAACTTTGCACTCATGTTCCACCATGTGCTCTGGCAGAAAGGCTTGTATGTCGCATGTGTGGTATAAACTTGTAGAAAAATAATCGGTGCATTAATACCAATATTTCACTGGTTGTTATTGTGAGCACATAAGCTAGACAACTATTTCATGCAAAACGTTTTGCGGATAAGCATTTCGTTAAAAAAATGTATCTGAAACACATAAAGTCGTCAGATACAAGCAATATTATTTCCCCATATTTTACATAAATTAACTATCGTTCATAATATGAACTCTACAACTTGGTACCAAAACAGTTAACCGCAAACGAGCTTTAGCATGTAATATTGTCATATTGCTGCAAATTTTGCTTATGAACAAACCAATATAGAATGGCCACTTGTGTCATTAAATATCTTTCTTTAATAATTCCATCTATTTTATTTGATCTTGTATGCTATAAAATCATTACTCTTCTTTGTTAGGGGAAATTTGCTACACTATCAAAACATACGCCCCCTTGCTGAAATACCCGGATGTTTTTGTTCTTGCCACATGAGTTTGAATATGAATGTTTCATGATTTGTTTTCGCGATTTTCTTTCATAATTCCGTGCTATATAATTATCAAAAGCACGTGCCATGGTCTTTGTTTTAGATTTCGCACAGAACTTGGCTTGAATGGCTTCCATTCATTTATCTTATGACATTTAAGCATAAAGCATATAACTGACCAAATGTGTGTTCTTGTAATATTTGTATTGCTATTGTGCGCAAACTAAATTTAAAATAAATAATACATAAATAAATTGTAAAAGGTTTAGGAAATCTTTGACACACTGCACACATTGACATAAAAAAATAGAACACTGTAGCTCATGCAACTAATTTTAACAGGCATAATTAGGCATGAAAATAACTGAAGGATATATTCATTTGCTAAGCCTACTAATTTGATTCATATTCTTTTGGTTTCTCTGCCCAGTATTTTCTAAAAATTTAAATGTATTATTATAGGGATAGTTCACCCAAAAATGAAAATTAAGTCATTAATGAGTAGTACTTGTAGGCCTGAGATGAGAGTTTAAGAGATTTCCGACGTATGCGCTGAGAACTGAACTGAAGTAGTTGAAGGAGATCGCAATTCTCGCGCATGCGTTTTATAGTCGAATAAAGTCGTTATTTTTGTTTGTTTCACTCAAAAAGTATTCTTGTCGCTTGATAAACTTATACTTGAGCCACTGTTGTCACATGGAATATTTAAACATTTTCTTCATTGGCTTTCTGGGCCGTCAAGTTTCGATCCCTTAGGCAGCCTATGTAGCAGTGATCCACCTCTTAAATTTAATAAAAAATATCTTCATTTGAGTTCCGAAGACGAACGAAGGTCTTACAGGGTTGGTACAGCATAGGGGTGAGTAATTAATGACTTAATTTTCATTTTTGGGTGAACCAACCCTTTAAAAATACAAGTATCGGTAGTCGGTACTCAGCATTGGCATGTACTAAAATTAAAAGTATAGGTATCCGGCTCATTCTGAAAAAACTGCATCTCTCGGTGCATCCCTACTTGTCATATTACTTTTTATGCCTTTTAAATGATGTTTTATTTTAAAATAAACAGAAGTCTATTACACAAATACTTAGAGAT
This sequence comes from Hybognathus amarus, assembly GCA_030378365.1. Classification (NCBI taxonomy): domain Eukaryota; kingdom Metazoa; phylum Chordata; class Actinopteri; order Cypriniformes; family Leuciscidae; genus Hybognathus; species Hybognathus amarus. Next base: position 54,770 of record JAQIUQ010000926.1, on the reverse strand, counting down.
ACAAGAGCTCATTTTTATAACTTTCTTCTAATTGATGAGATTTAATGTGATTAATAAAATGGCTTATACATCAGAGCATCTCTATTGGAAAGATACATGTATTAAAAAAAGAAAAAAATGTTTACATGTTGAATGTGTGTATTTGTTCAGCTTGTATCAAACAAATGAGATAATTTTGATGAATACCTGCCATTTTTTGGATCCATTCGTTAACCATCATACTGCATAATGTGTAATGCACAGATTAGAAAGGCAAATTTGCACTACTGACTGGATGTGTTGTTGTAAAGTGGGTCTAATGTACACCCCTAGAAGATGTCAGAGGTGATTAAGCCATAGTTGTCAAAATAGATAAGACGTCTTTCCTTTTATCATGTCATATTGTCCTTATTGACAGTTAAACTGCTGGTTAAACACACCCACCACACCTCCTGTTCTCCTGCTTTCCTGCTTGCTTAGTACTTAATACAAAAACGACTCAACATTGTTGTTGAGCAATTTGTTTGTTTGTTGTTGTTTTTTTTATGTTTTTTAGACCTCTGGTGGCCTAGTCAAAATTTTTACAGAACATAGCTACAAAATGTTGAAGTAACACTTTTGATTTGGCCCTGCTGTGCCCATTTTGTGTTGCTGTTCCTGGCACTTTTAACTGGTTTAAACACTGTAGTAACTACAGTGTGGCTTCTCTTCTGATTGTAGCTAGTATTTTAGGACGGTTGTATTTATTACCATGAAGGCCACTCCTACTCCTCCTTTCAACACCCTCATCCACCCCCATGTAGACTGTACACTGCCATATGTAGTCAGGCTCGGCAAGAGCACCAGAGAGGCATCAGAAAAAGCAAAGTCAGCTTTTCTACCAACCTTGTGCTACTGCTGCCCTGTTTATCTCTTCATTTGCTTGTCCTTTTCTGTAGTCCATTGAAAGCAGAAAAACACTTTTACACTGTAATGTTGTTTCAAACCTGTATGTGTTTTTATTTTGAGTCAATCCTTTAAAAACAGAGTAGCTTATTGTTTGTCAAGTTGTCTGTTTTTCAATAAACCTCAGCTCATATTTACTGCAGTTCTGAGATTAGCAAAGAGATTAGCTTTCAGACATTGACTTGAAAGTGGACTCACTTTTTTCATTGTGTTCTGAAAGTTTTTTGGTAGTTTTTTTCCCCCATATTATTTTAAATGCCAAGATTGTGCAAGAATCTTGGCTTACAGGCTGAAATTCAGCAAATTAAACCTTGAATTAAGATGTTTGCATGCTTTTAGAGCCGAGAACTAGAACTTTTTTTGAGGTTTATCAGAGGTGAATATGAGACATGACCAGGTGTGCAGGGAAGATAAATATTTCTGCATGGTGAAATGAAAGATGATTGATGATTAAACTGCTTAGGGTGATACATATATAATGTCACATGAAAATGTCAATATTCTTTTTTTTTAGGCTTAAAGTAGTAGTTCACTTTATAAAAAAAACGTTTGTGATAATTCACTCACCCCCATGTCATCCAAGATATCCATGTCTTTCTTTCTTCAGTTGAAAAGATATTTTGATAAACATTCCAGGACTTTTCTCCATATAATGCACTTTACTGGTAACCAAACAGTTCAAGGTCCAAAAGACAGTGTCAGTGCAAACTGTAAACTGTTGAAAAGGGCTTTAAAACGATTCCAGAAGATGAAGGGTCTTATCAAGCAAAACGATCGCTCAATTTAAAAAAAAAGTTTAAGTTTTATAAAGCTCAAATGGTCGCCTTGCTCTGTTCTGTGATGCACGTCGTTACTCTCCTGTTCGAACTCGTTCATCAAAATGAACCAATCTTTTTTTCATGTCATTTGGTTTAATCAACAAACGAAATGAACGAATTGACTCGGAAAAAGATTCGTTCATTTTGATGAACGAGTTCGAACAAGAGAGTCACGAACGTGCATCACAGAACAGAGCAAGCTGACCTTTTGAGCTTATAAAACTTAAACTTTGTAATTTTGTTTTTTTTTTAAATGAGTGATCGTTTCGCTTGATAAGACCCTTATACATCATCTGGAATCATTTAAAGCCCTTTCAACAGTTTGCAGCTTGCACTGAAACTGTCTTTTGGACCTTGAACTGTTTGGTTACCAGTAAAGTGCATTATATGGAGAAAAATCCTGGAATGTTTTCATCAAAAACCTTAATTTCTTTTTGACTGAAGAAAGAATGAGATGGACATCTTGGATGACATGGGGGTGAGTAAATTATCAGCAAAAGTTTTTTTTTTTAAAAAAGTGAACTACTCCTTTAAGCCTAGTCCCAGACTTAGATGCACGTTTGAGCCGTTTTAACTGAAAGCAACTTGCACTGACATCTTAAAATGTCAAGTGCCATTGTTCTGTCTCAAAATGCATTCCAGTAATGTTTTTTTTTTCTAAGGCATATTTATAAAAGATACTTAAATTCCATAATTGAATTAAGACCCAATCCTGGCTTGTCCTGACTGTAAAAAACAGGCCTTAAAGTGGTATGCCTGGTTGGTTTAAAACATATTTTTTTTTGACAATTTAAATAGCAATACAATGGCTTGTATTTTCCAGGAGCCTTGGACTTTGTATTACTTACTTTTGAAGTAGTTTATTAAAAAATAAAACCAACAATATTCATAGCCATATGTGCTATGCCACACAATGCCAAATTTTAAGTGTAAACTAGATTAGTGCACCAAGCTAGGAGTCTCTTAATATTAATAAACTATTAATTATCTTAATAGTCCATTCTTTCTGTGTCTGGTACAGGTGTGTTCTCACTTGAGAAAGAGCAGGATGGGGTAGATGGGACTTATGGCAGTGAGGATCTGAATGAGTTGGAGGTGAATGGGAACTGGACTCCTCAGGAAAAGGCCCTGCATGAGGCCAGACTGAAAGCTAAGGCTAAACGGCGCCTGCGTAAATCATCCTCCCGGGATTCCACTCTGGGAATCACTTTCCGAATCGGTTTCTGGAGAGCTTCCTACCGATCCACACAGCCCCAAGGGTAAAAACGCTGTAAATGATCGAAAGTCACGGACTGGAAAAGGTAGAGGACTGCCCAAAAAAGGTGAGATTGTGAAATAAGAGTTTGTTGTCTAATTATTTGTTTTTCCAATATATTAAAGAATGATGGATACCAAATTTAGATGCAATACTAAACCACAGAGCAGGGTCCATTTAGCCTCAAGTGGCACAATTTTCCTATTAAAAGTTTTTTGATTCGTAACTTTGTGTGGTATGACCAAAATCTTGCATCACTGTTCCAGTATTTATCATCATGACATATATATTTAATGGATCCAATTCCAAACCTTATCTTATAACTGTTTTATTCTTATTGCTCCTATGAATAGGTGGAGCAGGTGGTAAAGGTGTGTGGGGAGCAGCGGGTATGGTATATGAGGTGGATGAACCTGACGCAAAGGACCCCAACTATGATGAATCTGCACAGGTAAGAGCACACCTACTGTTAACCTTTGCATTCTATACATGAAGAATACTAGTAGACTTTACAAAGTATTCCTCTTTTTTTTTATGGACAATGAATGTTTACATTCACAGTGCCAGTCAACACCTGCACCCAGATATCCTGTTTTATTTGTCAGCAAATGTCTGCCAAATGCCAGTAGTTTGTCCAAATTTATAATACGCATGTGACAGTAGGCAAAAAGTACTTGGATTATCTACTACTACTTCCAACAAAGTTCTGAAGTGTGTATCCACTGGAAACTTTACTATCACCTGAGGCCATGGTACTGGATTTTTGAATGGCAGTGTAGTGACTCAACTAGACATGTGCTGGTATTCGGTAATGCAATAAATCGTGGTAATGAATATGCACGAAATTGTTATCAAGGGGACTTCAAAATACTGTGAAAATAATAGATCCAAATAATAGATCCGAATTTAGATTTTTAGAACACACATTAACTTATTTTCCATCAACCGCTTAAAGGGATACTCCACCGTTTTTTTGTTTTTGTTTTTTTTTCTCCATATTAACCCTCAGGTGCTCTTCGTTTCAGAGTCACACTTGTTATCTTCCCGGTCAAAAGTGACCGGACACCTGAAAAATTAAACTTTCTCCATCCTAGTAAAACCAATGCAATTTATTTTTGTTTTATAATATTTATTCTTTTTAATTTAGTATTTTGTGAATTTATTAACATTTATGCAATATTTATGGTTTATTTTTGCCATGGAAATTTGTTGTTGGTGGATTTGATTATGTAGTTGAAACAATCTCAAAAACTATTTCTTATACCTCATTCTTTTTTTTTTTTCTTTTTTTTTTTTTTTTTTTACAATTTCCCATTCATTTCCTATGGGAGTCATTTTTGACCAAAGACTTTTTTTTAAGACCACTTAGCATGCTCATATCATGACCTAATTTTTTTGTGTGTTCACATACATAATGCCATAAAAGTCACCAAGTTTTTAAAAATTCATAACATACTTTTTGTAATCAAAATGTATTGGTGTGTATGTGTATAAAAGTGTGTTTGTATGTGTGTGTGTGTTGGTGGGTCTGTCTGTTTTGCACTCTAGATGTTGTAGAGTGTCACCCCTTTCCTGCGGTGTACTTTTTTTTTGAATTGTGGCTGATTTGTAGATTGTACATACAAAAATTCAGAGCAATTTTTTTTGTCAATTTCCCATTCATTTCCTATGAGTTTGTCATTTTTGACAGAAGAGCAAAAGTGTGACAAATTTTTTTACGACCACTTAAATTGCTCTAATCATGACCTATCATGATGTTTTTTTTTGTGTTTACATACCCAATGCCATAAATGTCACAGAGTTTCGTAATTTTCTGAAGAAGCTGTGATAATTAAATATTCAAAACAGATTTCTCTAATCACAATTTATTGGTGTTTTTGTGTATAAAAGTGTGTGTGTGTAGGGGTGGGTATGTCTGTTTTGCACTCTTGATGTTTTAGAGTGTCACCCCTTCAATGCTGAGCACTTTTTTCTGCATTGTGGCTGATTTGTAGATTGTACATACAAAAACTTCTCAAAGTTTTGTGTTTTGTCAATTTCCCATTCATTTCCTATGGTTGGTCATTTTTGACCGAAGCGCACAAGTGTGACTATTTTTTTTTTACAACCACTTAGCATGTCTCAGATAATGACCTCAATTTTTTTTGTGTTCACATACCCAATGCCATAAAAGTCACCAAGTTTTGGAACATTCCGATGAAGCTGTGATTTTTACAATTTCAATACTGACAGAATTTTCATTTTGGGTGAACTAACCCTTTAAAGGGTTAGTTCACTCAAAAATTAAAATTAAGTCATTAATTACTCACCCCTGATGCTGTACCAACCCCGTAAGACCTTCGTTCGTCTTTCGGAACACAAATGAAGATATTTTTGATTAAATTTGAGAGGTGGGTCACTACCACATAGGCTGCCTAAGGGATGGAAACTTGACGGCCCCAGAAAGTCGCATGCGAGAGAATTGCGATCTTCAACTACTTCAGTTCAGTTCTCGCGTTGTCATGGAAATCTTTGAAGTCTCATTTCAGGCCTACAAGGAAGAAAGGAATAGTCGAATAAAGTCGTTATTTTTGTTTGGTTTTTCGCACAAAAGTATTCTTGTCGCTTGATAAACTTATAGTTGAGCCACTGTTGTCACATGTAATATTTAAACATTTTGTTCATTGACTTTCTGGGCCATCAAGTTTCTATCTCTTAGGCAGCCTATGTAGCAGTGATCCACCTCTCAAAATTAATAAAAAATATCTTTATTTGTGTTCAAAGATCGAACGAAAGCTTACGGGTTGGTACAGCATGGAGGTGAGTAAGTTAATGACTTAATTTTCATTTTGGGTGAACTAACCCTTTAATCAGTGCACTGTATCACCCAAGTGTTTAACAAACAGATGAACTACAGCAATAACACTTTACTGGAGAGTTCTACAAGGGAAAATAAAAGATGAAAGCAACTCTTTTTTTAATGATTTAGTATTTGTTTAATTGATTTGTTATCTCTTTACGTTAAAGTTGTTTTTTTCTTAGTGACAGACTCTTGTTTGTTTATCAGGGAGACACAGTATATGCTACAGTAGTACCGGAGCTAGATGAGAGAGAACTCGAGAAGACAATCAACCCCATTGTCCAGGAGTACTTTGAGCATGGAGACACCAAAGAGGTGGAGGTGAGCTATAGCTTAAAACAAAGCCAGATGCCAAATAACAGAAACTTTGTTTCAGTAGTATTAGTAAACATTACATTCCCATTTATTTGAATACCATTAGGTTAGTGCTTCTCATCCAGGGAGCTGGTGCCCACTTGGCACCACGTGGAAATTAAATCAAGCCCTAAAAAAAGATGAAAAACATTTATAATTCACCCTGTTCACACTGATGATGTAAATCAAAAATGTTTTGTCTGTGTTTTGTAATGTGTGCAAACTCCTCTCCTGGTTGTACTTTGTGTTTTTGAGCTTACACACAGAATTCATTTGTTTATCTGTTAATTCAGGGTGCAAAACACAAGTCCTGTAGAATTTAGTTCCAAACCTGCTCCAACACGCAGTACCTGGGCTGCATCCGTGAAGCACACTAATCTCTTAGGATGTCTGGAATCCTGAAATTTAATTTACAGAACTAGGACTGTCAGGGCTTTAAATATTGAAGTCAAAAAAGTTTAAGAACCACTGCATTGGACAATCATACTTGGTCTAATATACAGTATTCTAATTACTCCTCAGAATGTAAACTAGTTAAATGAATAGTTCACCCAAAAATGATCCCATAACTTACTCCCCCTCAAGCCATCCTATGACTTTCTTCTTCCAGCCAAACACAATCAGAGTTATGTTAAAGGAGAACTTCGGGAACAATGAACCTTTGGTCTAATAAAACATCGGTACCTAGTATCAATAGTTCTCTGAGATTTGTTTTCATGATAATTCGAATGTGAAAAGAGTTTTACACTGTTTAGCGTATAATGCTAGCACTGGGGGCATTGACTAAGTAAAAAGAAATCGCTAATTTATACCACTAACAAGGCTCAAAATAGCCCCACACTAACACAGTAACATAATGAGTGTCTATACATGCAAAAGAAGCATTGAGAACTTTGTAAGTGTACAGACCGTTTAATAAGAAGATACGATTATAAAGACAGTTCACTTCTGTGTATACAGACAGGAGCCATCTTAGAATATAGTCTCGATAAGTCGATACCCGAACGCCATTCATACAGTTCAGAAGATCGCTGAACTTCATACAGTTCAGCTCACTCAGCACAGACATTCGTGGTTCAACTTATCGAGACTATTTCCCAAGATGGCTTCTGTCTGTATACATGAAGTGAACTGTCTTTATAACGTATCTTCTTATTAAACGGTCTGTACACTTACAAAGTTCTCAATGCTTTCATTTTGCATGTATGGACACTCATTATGTTACTGTGTTAGTGTGGGGCTATTTTGAGCCTTGTTAGTGGTATAAACTAGCGATTTCTTTTACTTAGTCAATGCCCCAGTGCTAGCATTATACGCTAAACAGTTTTTAGAGATAAAACTCTTTACATTCGATTATCATGAAAACAAATCTCAGAGAACGATTACTAGGTACCAATGTTTTATCAGACCAAAGTTTCATTGTTCGCAAGTTCCTCTTTAAATAATATCCTGGCTCTTCCTAGCCTAGAAATCTACGACGCACCCTGAGCGGCAGCAAAAGATATTTTGCAGCAAAGTGTGGTCTAGCAACTCTCGTTGACTTTCGTTGTGGAAAAACCAAAGCTCTGGTCCGGCCAATCACATCGTGTATAGAGTTGATGGGTGGGCTTAACAATGACGGCAGAGTTGTGACGGTTCTGCGCCGTGATTTCCATAGGTGATTTCCCTGCTAGTTAAAAACAAACAAGATGCAGCTGGCGAACAGCTGTCTTTCCGATTCGGCTTTGGCCGCGACTCGGATGACTTGGAGTTAAGAGAACATCACTTGAGTCATTCTTAAAAAGGAAGATGTGTTCTGGAGTTTTGAAGACTGGATACGCAAAAGTTTAATATATCAACTTGCTCCGCTGGAGGGAAAACGCATTGGACTCACTCATCCACAACCGTTCGTTGCTCTGGTTGGTTAAGCGCTATCCTATGGCGTGCAGAGGGATATTGAAAGACAACCTTTCATCCGGCCCTTCGGATTGAGGTATGCCAATTGTAGAGTTCCAAGACCTGAACATCTCTGATAGGTCTTGCTTGCCAGGCTAGGCTCTTCCCATCTTTGTAATGGAATTGAATAGTGCCTGGTTTCAAGCTCCAAAAAGCACATCCATCCATCATAAAAGTAATCCATACGACTCGAGTGGGTTAATAAATGCCTTCTGTAGTGAAACGATGGGTTTTATAAAACTGCCAATGACCATACATAATCACCATAGAGTAAATTATGGGATCATTTTCATTTTTTGGGTGAACCTTTCATTTAATTTGCCTCCCAGCAGTTTTCTACAGTCTTTGTAAGTTGTTGATCTAAACTTTTATTTTTGCTTCTTCTTGTCTGGTAGATGCTTCTCAAAGAGCTGAACTTGGGCCATCACAGATATGAGTTCTCCTCTCTGGCTGTTTCTCTGTCTCTGGAAGGCAAGGCCAGCCAAAGAGAGCTCACATCACGTCTTCTTCTCAGACTTATCTGGAAAGGTGCTCTCTGAAAGGGACATGTCACGTGCGTTTGACAAATACTTAAAGAACTGCCAGACCTCATCCTGGATACACCGAAGGCCCCACAGGTTAGGGAAAATGTTATATGACAATGAAAAAATTCCATAAAAATGACAATATTATTAAAAGTTCAATCAAGTTCACTAAAAAAGATATTTGTATTTATTTATTATTTATTCATCCACATGTCATTCCAAACCTGTATGAGCACATTCTTTATAATACCTGGTTCCTTTCTTTTCTTCAGATGCTTGGTCAGTTTATTGCACGGGCCATTGCTGACCACGCTTTACCCATGAGTTTCCTTGACTGTTACAAAGGCAAGGTGGATTGTGACCATGCCAGGTGAGCTTGATGTGACAGTCTTGGTTATATGGGTAATTTGCTTGGATATTCACCAGGAAGTCTTGTGTCCAGATTATGAATCATTATTCTGTTACTCAGTACATGAACCTAAATTATATGCGGAACCTTCATTGCATCAAAACCAAATTGTAATTAACGTGAAAAGTGTTGAATGCAGCACTTAGAATTGCGAGGTGCTTTATTTTATTTATTTTTTGCTTTTTATTGAACATGAACATCAGTCAAAAACATCATGAACATCAGTGTTAACAATGACATTTTAGTTCCTTTTTTTCACCCCTTTATCCCAGCTTAATGCAACCCTCCCACAAAAAAACAATAATAATAATGATAAATAAATTAAATAATAAGAATAGTAAATAAAAAATAATAAATAAAAAACAAATAACACAGATAAAAGGGAAAGTAAATAACAATTACACATAGCAAATTAGATCTCAGAGAAGACAATAAATAAACAATGATTAGATCTTTACAAGACTAGTAAGTTTACACAGAGGTAAAGGACATAGAAGGTAGTATTGTATAGTAGTAGTATACATATATAAACCTCACTTTTTATATTACTTTCTCAATTTGGGAAAGAAAGGGACCCTACATATTTCAGTAAACAAATCATAATGTCCTGAGTCTCTCTCTCTCTCTCTCTCTCTCTCTCTCTCTCTCTCTATATATATATATATGTCACACGTTCATAACTAGCAATATTTGACATAAGTTCCAGCCATTCTTCATATAAGAAGGTATGTCTGACTTCCAATGTCTCAATAATTCTGCATCCTGAAGCCATAGCCAAACGGCACCATAGCGTCTGCTGTTGAGACATACGCACATCCTCTGGTACAATACCCAACATACACAGGGCAGGGTTCTTATATAATGACAGGCAAAAAATGTTTTTAACAAATTGTACAATTTTCTCCCACATTCTCCTCTACCATGTCACACTCATATAACATATGAACCATAGTTCCTATTTCTTTGTTATATCGTCAGCATATTGCAGTATCTCTCAGTTTAATTCTAGCCAATCTGCTTGGAATCCAGTAGCATCTTCAAAATTTTAGAATTTATCAGCTGGGATTGAGTTTTACGAAGATTAGTATGCCATTTGATACAACCTGTTTGCAGGTTTCTTCCTTGATCGCCCCCTAAATCTCTTTCCCATGCCACTTTAAGACCATTTAAATTAGGTGCATTAGCACCTCTAATATAAGCATAGAAAGCTGAACCCATCCCTTTTTTGTGATTGTTAGCAGCCGACAGAAGCTGTACATCTGTTGGTGGGTCATGAATTTTGAGTCAGAGAGTGGTATTTGTTGTGGGAATTTACCACCTGTCACCAGCAGCCAAATGTGATTACAGTGGCAAAAAGATTTGCCTTATCACTACGTAATGGTGGTGACTACCTCTGATTGGCCTTTGATAAAAAATGCTTTTGCTTTGTAACAATAAAGCATGCTTGTAGAAGTAGCATTTCATTATCTTGTAGCACAGATGGAAAGAACCATATCTCAATAAGAGTGAACTCACAAGCAGCCTAATCGACTAGAGCTCATGAGTCAAGCAATCGAATAGTCCTAATAGGGATTTATGAATGGTGTGTTTGAATTAACAAGTTAAAATGGCTACTATTAGAAGAACTAAAGTGGTAAATTGTGCTCTTATCAGTCATTGTGGCTTGTGGGCAATGAAGGTAATTTCCCACCCTACATGCCATGGGGCTCTAGATTGAATGTGTACTTTAATCTAATGTGTGAAATCATTCTTTTTGTTCTTATTTTCTGTATTATCTGCTTCCTGACCCACTGATGTAATGTTCCCATGTTTGTGTGTTCATGCCTTTATTACTGTTAGAGCTGCACTGGACAGAGCATCAGTTCTGCTCTCCATGAAGAGGGAAATCATGCGACTTGATAATGTGTGGGGAGTTGGTGGCGGCCAGAGGCCTGTCAAACATCTCATCAAAGAGGTAAAATGAGGCCGTGATGTATTTCAAATCCCTCCATCATTACCAATGATGGTACTGATGTAGGACTATCCTATGATCAGCCAATCATTAATTCAAGTACTTTTAAACAAGTCAAGCGCAATAAGCCTTTATCACATTTCCCCGTTCGAAAATGGAAGCTTCAAATTGGAGCATAAAAAAACATCCACTCCAAAGTTACTTTTCCCAGGGACATATTTGACAGTGATCTGTCATTTGACAGATTTGACGGCAATAGAGGGAATGCATTCACGTGACTTTCCCACCGGAACAACCCCCTCTCAGCCTGACCGAGTGGCAAAAAGATCTGCTGCGTGACTGGATTTAATAGGGGAGACTGCGAAAATGCGACTAAAACAAACAATTTTATCAATTTAAATTAAATGTTGGACTCAATATAGTGTTCCTTACAACTTACTAAAGATCGTCGTGATCCATGGATATTATTGACATGCAGCCAGGAATCGTGTTGCCTGACATTTATGTTTGCCTGATTTCAACTCTGGGGAAATAAAAGCAATATAGACCTAAACATAAAGCAAATTTGCCAGTGAATATTTTATATAAATACAATATAGGTTTAAATCTGGGTGATTACTCATATCAGTGTTATATTTAGCCTATATCATCATATCGTCCAGCCCTAAAACTTTATCGTTTTTTTAGTCAGTGTTTATTAAAAAAAATCCAATAATGCAGAATATGGAATGATACATATTTAATTGATGAGTTGTTAATATATATATATATATATATATATATATATATATATATATACATATATAACAAAATATATGGATATGGTTTTACAGCTAAATTCAGCATATTGACACAAAATGATAACTGCAAATCCACCTTTCGCTGACTGGAGTCCAGTTGTTTCTGTGTATTCAAGTGATCCATTTGCTCCTCTTTCTATCGCAGTCTGTAAAAATATACCTCCGATTTTTTGTCAAATCTAGTTGTACAGTCAATCGCAAAGCTCTTTCCCACTTTATATGTGTTGTGTTTGTTTTTCGCGGCATTCACGCTGAACACATATACAGCCGCTCAGTCTTTTTGCCACTCACTGTGAGAAACTGCAGCACTCCGGCCGGAGGTGACACGTCAGCGCATTCCTTCTATTGCCTATCTCCGTAGTGAACGCCTAGAAATGCACATAATGGATGGATTACATAATCAGAGAGTAGCCTATTTCTTTTTGTTGTGAATTGTTTCGTTTAAAGACATTTCAAGCTTTCTATATATAGATATTTGCTTCTTATTCTATTAAATCCAGGCAATTGCTTGATAAAAATGTATTAAAATTAAGATACAATTTATACAAAACGAAATTCACTTTAAAGAAAAGCTTTCTTCAAAAACAAAACTTAATGAAGTGGTCAAAATCATGTCTGACCCAGATCCACTCAATGTCTCCCGATATATTGCACAACCATCTTACTCATGCTGTTCACTTTTCATAATTAACATAGATGGAAAAAAATAACATTATTATATTTGAACAAATATGAAACTACCGTGTAAATGCGCTTATTTAATGGCTATAACACATAAAGTGGGTTATACTATGTACAAAAAAAAATCAGATGAGCCCAGAATATGAATCGCAACGTGTTTGAAGGAGCTGTATGTAAGATGGTGGCCAAAACTGGTACTGCAATAACATTCAAAATACCGTAGAGCAGTGTATCCCCTTCCCCCAACTCTCAAGGTTGCCAGATAGGCGGCAGGATTGCAACATTTTTTTTATCTGACACATTTGTAGCGGCTGACTGTAGATTCGGTGGAGGGTGGAGCATCATACCAAAACACAACATGACAACATCAACATCAGTTGAGGGCTGCAACTTTACTTTTTAAATGACAATATCCTGGCTGGACTACTGTTGTCAGTGATATAAGTATTTGAAATGAACATGATTTCTTAATGTCTAGTGATATATCAGGGCCATTTTATGATTATTTTAAATACATTTCTGAACATACAGCTCCTTTAAATACACGATAAGCATTTTCCTCCCATAGAAAACCATTATAAGAACATCTCATTCTCAATATGGTTTAATGCAGAATAGAATGTCTCCTTATGTCCAAAATAACAAGATAAGTTTTCATTTTTTTCCCCTAACCATGCGGTTCAGGACTTCCATAGAACACAGGCTGAATATAATTGCTTCCAGAAATAATTTTTGGGGGTGCTAACAGGGAGCTTTGGTCTTTTGGTCTTGGTCTTGGTCTACACCCATGCATATGCCTAGCCATTAACGGGCATTTCTTCATAAATATAACGATTTTTTATAAATGCATTATGCATAATTATATATGGCATTATGCACAGTAGAATTTTATGTGGGCCTACACATTTAGGAACAGATATTGGGTTCTGCCCAAAGTCAAGCAACATAAAAAGTAGGGGTGTAACGATACACAAAACTGACGGTTCGGTTTTCCCACGGTTTTGACGTCTCTGGTTCGGTTCGATTTGGTTCGGTTTAGAAAGCTAAAATGGCTTTTTTTTTAAACAGTGGTTTAATGAAAAAAAGGTCTTTGTCTTTAAATTAATTCAGTTACAATTAAACATTTCACAAGGATTAAAAAAAATCTGCTAATGCTGTGAACTATATTGAAGGCTGCACATTACTATAACATTAAATGTTGTAGCTTAGACTTTTAACCTAAATTCAGATGCCATTTATTTTTTAGATATAATAATCAACACACAACACATTGTATGAAAACATGTAAACTGAACATAAGGCAGTTTTTACATTAACTTGTGTTTTTTCTCTAATAATGTACACAGTTGTCATTTTCATGAAAAAATGTGAAACTTGAAATGAGGAGCCTAGTAAGCGATCTGTCACGTCACATCAAAGAGCGCCAAAACGCCGTTTATTGTTTGAATTTCGTGATAAAATAGACAGAATCTGAAAGATTACACCTTGCTTATTATCGAAAGTAACAAAACACGGAGCATGTTATTTGGTGTTAATGGTGGTTAGGCTACAAAACTGAATTCGTTGTACTGTACTGTTTACATAAGACATGAGGTCCATTGAGCCGGGCTGGGCGGGGCCGGGGTATCAGGGGGCAGGCCGGGCGTGTTCGGTACGCAATGACAGTATCGCGATTCGAATCGTGAGTTCAGTATTCACGGTTTTTCGCTTCGGTTCGAAAATCGTTACACCCCTAATAAAAATAACGTAAAATTAACGTGAAAAGTTACTTTCCATATGGGATAACTAAGTAAAGTAACAGGTTACTTTCTTTTGAAGAAGTAACAAGTAATGAGTTACACTACTTTTTAACTTCCCCAAAACTGGTTAGCATAGTAAGCTAACATGGCATAATACAATAAATACAGATTTTGGAAGGTTGTTTTCTGTAACATTAGCAATAATCAAACATCTATTTGGTCCTTTCTGTATGTCTTAGTCCAATGATCATCGCAGCTGATTTTGGACAAATTTGCAGTAGAAGTTGATGACAACTTTAAAATTACAGACAAGCAAAATTTAAAGAAAATTATAAATAAAATATCGGTGGAATCAGCATAACCCTAGAAATATAGTGAGACAAAGAAAACAAAAAAAAGTTTTAGTAAAAACACTATCTCTTGAAGGCTAGGTGTTTCTTCAAACTTATTGGGCACAAAACCCACATGTAAATGAAGAAACTCAAATTTTGTTCCACATCCTGCACCTTATTTGCTGTTTATATATTATGTTGCTGTTTGTTTTACAGATGAACCTGCTGCTAAAGGAGTACCTTGTGTCAGGTGTGCTCTCTGAGGCTGAGCACTGTCTGCGAGATCTAGAAGTGCCACACTTTCATCATGAACTGGTCTATGAGGTATGGATAAACATTTCTGCATATGAAAATAGTCAATATATTGAGTGCACATAAATTGTCATCATTGTCATATGTGACAATGTATAAAAATTACTATATACAATTGTGCCCTAAAGTTGACATACCCCTTGCAGAATCTTCAAAATGTTAATTATTTAAAAAATAATATGCATTTTATTTTTTTATTTAGTACTGTCCTAAATAAGATATTTTACTTAAAAGAGGTTTACATAAAGTCCATGAGACAAAAATAATAAATAGCTGAATTTATAAAAACTACCCTTTTCAAAAGTGTTACGTGGCCTTGATTCTTAATACTGTGTCTTTACCTGCATGATCCACAACTTTTTTTTGTTTTTTTGATGGTTTTTTTAGTTCTTCGTCTGTCCTGAGCAGTTAAACTACCCAATGTTCCCTCAGGTCCTGCAAATTCTTCAGTTTTTTAGTATCTTTTGCATATTAGAACCCTTTCCAGCGGTGACTATGATTTTGAGATCTGTCACATTGAGGACGAATTGAGGGACTCAAACAAACTTTTTAAAAATGTTCAAACATTCACTGATGCTCCAGAAGGAAACATGATGGATTAAGGTAGCCTGACTTCGTCATACTCCATATTCTATTGAGAATATGAGTCTGAGACCGCTCCATTAAGCTTTGATTATGAGGTGTGTCGTAACCGAACCAGGAAAAAACAACTCCTCTGCACTCAATTGGATAGTCGGTAGACCTACAACCAATCATAGCAACGCAGTAAGTCAACTCCTTTGCATAGCGCAGTTTTCAACTACAGATCTTACTTATTTTAGAAGTTAAATAACGAGTGTTGCTTCTTTTACTTACTTCTCAATGAGTGCGACCAAAGCAGAAACCACAACGACCACAGGCTTTTCATTACACATCTTCTTAGTGACCATCGGAGCCAGCTGATAAGTTACATTTTTTCCGAATCATGTGGGAAGGACGGCAAAATATCTTTCCGATCGACAAATGCCTTGATTGTAGTTCTCTGTTTGTCTATTAAAATTAATGCGATGTCGATTTATTTCACAACAGACGCGACAGCGGAACGTTGATAACGTGATGATTACTTGCAGATCAATCTGTCCATCATCGTATAAAGCCCGCCCTGGCAATTTGATTGGCGCGAACATTGTTTGCCTGATCATAATTACTCCTCAATGGATTCGAGTCCAGACCGAACTTCCCGTCCAAAAAATGTTGTGGGCGGAGTTCGGGCTGGCATCCAGGCTAGGATTAAGGGCCAGGGATGAAATTTTTTTTGCATTTGAAGTGCAAGGTAGATTGTATTAATTCATTTAAATGCGCATTTAAATTTAAGTCTGCAAAAATATAAGTATCTTCTGTTGCCTCCAAAGGGCAGTGCTAAAGGAAAAAATATATATATTTAAACAAAATAAGAAAAATGATTCTCTTCATCCTGAATTTACCATCTCTAAATGCATTGTGTTCACTTCTGTAAAATATCTTATTCGGGACAGTACTAAATAAAAAAATTACATGCGTTTTGTATGATTCCTCTCATTCCTCTTTCATTTTGATTGCTCTCACCTGTTTTTTTTTTTTTTTTTTGGTTGATATAGGCTGTGATTATGGTACTAGAGTCTACAGGTGACACAGCCATACAGATGATGGTCAAACTCCTCAAGGTGTTGTGGCAATCTGGCCTAATCACTCTGGACCAGATGAACAGGGTTTGCACAAATTTAACTTATTTTTTTCTTTTTTCTTTTTTTGTTTAAAGCTAATGTGCAGCTGGATGATATACTGTTACCAATTAGCTAAAACTGCCTAAACATTCTACCATTATTCTTCTAGTAATTTCAGATCCTAATGATTGTTTACTATTGTTATTATTTTAATTATTAGCCAACAGATGGTACTGTTTATAATGGCATAGAACCATTGACTTAACATGGAAACACGTCTTCGGTGATTCTACATCTATTCTAAAAAATTTTTTTTCCACATACAGTATGTGCTAGAGACAGCTGTGTTCTGCTTGCTGACAGTTACACACGCACACACACAAAACCGTTAAACGAGTATATAAACTTGCATAAGGTTTTTAAAGGTTCAAAACAAATTAAACGGCAATCACAGACTTCATTGCACAGGATATGCACGATTTCACCTGCTGGTATTCCAAATGCTCTAAAAAGGCATCATTTATGCCATTTGAAATTGTTACAAATTACTTTGTAGTTACTTTGTATGTTTTAAAGGAATATTTAATAATGAACTGTGTAACTCTTTTAGTCTATTCTTAGCTAAAAACACTTAGTTCTTTCAAAAATATGTGCTCATTAATGTATATTTACTTGGTTCAAGCAATAAAGTATTCTCATGAGTGTATAATATTCCATTGAAAATACATACGGGTAAGGGGTTCTAATGTCGGTCGTCATGTTGACCCTCCATCTTGAAAGTACATTAGCCAAAGAGGGACATACCCATTAATTCAAGCTTTGCCTTTCGCGTTTACGTTTGAGTTAACACTCATGGACGAGGTCGAACTGGAAGCCATGTTAATCTTGGACTGCATTGGCCACCGTAGGAGTCAGAAACGAAATCGGAATTGAGAGGAACAGAAACTAATATTCACTGGATGGTCATATAACTTTTTACCACTAGATGGGGTAAAAATCACAGTGTAGCTTTAATACACAATTGTTTTGATTTGAGTGTGTCTGTTTGTTTTTTTTAATAAAATGCATTACAAAAATGTATCGAAATCGAAAAAAAAAAAGTATCGATTGTAGAATTGAATTGAGATTACTAGAATTGGAATCATAATCGGATAGTGAGGTGCCCAAAGTTTCCCACGATTTATTCCAAGTTTTTTTCCTGTCATCACTAAATTTGGGTTTGTTGATCTTTAGATCATGGTTGTATTCAAAACGGTTTGCTTTTGTAACGTCAGTAGAAGTTTCTCAGCGAAGCTTGTATTGATTTCCAAGTTGACCTGGTCATTTTAAGGTTGCAGCTTCAAACCCTGCAGAGGACAGTCTGAGCCATTATCATTGTGCTTGTGAGCAAGGGACATAAACTCAAATAGAAGTCACAAAGTAGCCTTTATTTATTAATTTTCCTTATTTTTAATAATCTGGCATTAAACTTGTTACAGTTCTAATAGTTTAGCTTTATCTGACATTCAAGTCAATAATTGAATTCCAAATAATTCAACAATTTGGATCTGACCAGGTTAAATATGGAATTGCTCCAATATGATTGTATGATTGAAGTTGTTTGTGAGAGAATTAATGGGTTTGCATGTTATACACAGGGCTTCCAGCGTGTATACGATGAGCTGCCAGAGATTAACCTGGATGTGCCTCATGCACACTCCATTATGGAAACCTTTGTGGACCTTTGTTACCAGGAGTCAGTCATCACTAAGCAGCTGAGGGATTTCTGTCCAACCAGGTCAGAGACTTGCATCTTCCTTTTTATCGATGTTCTTTAGAGAATAAGAATGTGTTAATGTCTGATACTTGGTGTTAATTCTCATCCTGTGAACATTAGCGTTATAACAAATGTATTCCTGTGGCCAACAGGGGCGTAAGCGCTTTGTGAGTGAGGGCGACGGAGGGATTGTGAAAAGCTAGAATAATCAGGAGAGCTCCGCAGGACCCTGATGCTGAGCAGGCCTGGATCTCCTGCACTTCCCTGGGAGTCTGTCCTCACTGTCTTCATTGCTCATCTTCCAAGTAGACAGAAATATTCAGCCTCAGAAATGATATCATGTCAGAAGAGTGACAACTGAGAAATGCTGTTCTCTCCTCTATTACAGGCTTTGTTTCATTTGTTTGTGAATTTATGTGTTCGTATGCAGCTTAAATGCTGCAGTGAAGGGGAAATCAGCAGCTTCAGATGGCCATGAAATACAGTTTGGGTTGAGGGATTCATTTTGCTTTCTCTTTTTTAGCTTAAGTTGTTTTTTCTGTTTTGGTTCACAAGTGTTCACTTGTTAGTGTTCACAGTGATCTCCCAATTATTGCAATTTAATGCATAAAATATGAAGTACTTAGAAAAAGGTATTAAAAGAATGTGCTATTCAGACGGAAGTGCTTAATCTAACTGTTGGGCCAAAATACAATATTTTATGAAGTGATTAGGGTCACTTCTAATTGTTTTCATTTGATTGCATGTTTATATTAAAATTTGTCTTAGTGCATAAAGAAACCAGTACGTTTACAGATTCACAAGGATCTGGGAAATTTTGGTTAGCTGCATACAGACTTTTTTTTCTTTTTTTTCTTAATGCTTATGGTTTGTCAAATGCATGTCAAGAAATCCTAATTCTAATGTTTCTGGCTAGTGTTGACATCTTTGTATGTTTTAGCTGCCAAGGAATGGAGGAGAGAGAGCATCATCACCTTTCAGTCAGACTGATGCCTGTGAGATTTGTCTCCCATCTTCATAGCATCCTAAAGTTTTGTACCCCTGTTTGATGAAGTTCAGAACATCCATTTTCATTCTTAGTCCTTGTATTTATTTGGACAAAGAGAAGCCAGCTGAGACAACTAATGGTAATATCTATCATTTTTGAAGTGGTAAACTTTCCAGCAATGAATACTTGGTGTCAGCTATAATGGGTGAACTATGATGGGTGGACTTTTCTTTTTTTTGTTATGCGATCAGTCTTTGTGTCTGCTTGTTCATGGGACACTTTTTCCAAAGCAAAAACATTATTTTTGTCAACCAGCAGTTCCAGAGTTCCAGCATTGAATACATTTTGACACTAATTATTTCAATAAAAATTCATAATGCTCATATTCTTGTTTCTTTGTGATAGTTGAATTTTTTTGATACTGAATTTTCAGCAGCCATTACACCAGTGCCTCGTGTCCTGTACTTAAACAGTAGATTACTTCCAAAACTAATCCATTACTGAATACAAATTACATGATGAAAATCATGATAGTATTGTAACATTACACATTTTAGATAATTACTTTGAAACTGATTACTTTTGACCTAATTTATTTATCACATTGATTTGTAGAATAATCTTGTTGGATATTGATATAAAAATGCATTAAACATGTCTTTCTCAAAGCCCTTGCACTCCGAGGAGTCTGAAATTTTCGCACGTTAAAAAATAAATACGACCTCATGGTATGTCAATCACGCATGCACACTGTCTCCGAAACTTCCACCCGTCAGAAATATAAATATATATATATATATATATATATATATATAAGTCGAATACGGGTTCACTATGCACATTCATTATATAAAATTCACTGTAGGAAAAAGTTCACGTGGCCGTAGTCAGATTTGGAAAGGCTCTTTTACAATATCTTAAGTCGATTTCAGTTCCTTTACTCAGAAATGAAAATATGTCTTGTACCCTTGACTTTTTCTGGATTTTCTCTTCGTTGTTTTTCACTCTAAATGACATGTATGCTTATGAGTTCAGCCGTAGCTGGTTATCCTCAGACATGCTCTAAAATCCTTTAAATATGGATTTTACAAAATGTCAATGGAAGAAATGAATGGGAAATGTATAAATGTATAGCACCAAGGCTCCCCGGGCTGTGGGCAGGACTGTGATGCTCTAAAGAAAAAGAGAACGCACTGTCAGTGAATGTCCTCTTGACGTTGGTATCCAAATATATATCATAGGCTACTTAGCTAGAATGCAAAGTGTGTGTGCCATGATGATAATAATCAGGCGCAACTTTGGTCTAAAGAGAATCTAGGGTGCGATCAAACTGTGTGTATGTGGAGAGGCGCGGGCACGATACGGTGTGCGTATGTTTGTGTAAACAATGGAGCGCATGGACTTTGCCTCTTCGTAGCTGGTTTGTGGTCGTAGCACTCTAACCACTCGTTCAGGTGCTTTTAACCAGTGTTTGCAACCAACTACCGCACATATGGTTCCCGAACCACCTTTCTTCATGTTATAATAGTTATATCCTCTTTGTCACTGCGATATTAGTGCTTTGTCAGCACAACGGAGCTAGCAGCAAAACAAAGCCAGAACGGAAGTGGGTTGCATCGGCAGGAGGTTTAGGATGTAGAGCGGAAACAGCTCATAAACTTATACATTGTCGTGTTTCTTTAGAAATAAACAATGAACAAATGGAGTCTTTGAATGCCTCAGATGTAAAGTTATTTGCTGTCAGAAAGTAAAGCCAAAATGAATGGGAGTCAATGGAATGCTAACAGCAGGTGAAGTTCTGCTACAATGGCAGGCTGCCAGTGAGCTTTAACTTCCAGCTGATGGATTGAGAGCAGTTCACCTGGCAGAGTCTCTACACTGGCTTGGCAATTAATATACAGTACACAACTTTTCACCGCATCAATACTTCATATGGATTAACAATAATCTTGTACCAAAAAAAGTCAATCTTTAACCAGACATGGTGCAAACAATGGAATTCTCAATGTTAATCAGTTGCTTAATGAACAAGGTTTACTTTTAACATATTCAGAGTTTCTCAATAAATCCACGATTCCTGTGAGGCCAAAAGAATTTGCTATTGTTTTAGATACAACCACTGGCAGAGTTGTTTCACTATTACGAAATCCTGGATTATGTCCTATAAATGTTGATCGTCAAACCAGTTTTTGATGTGATACATTTATTGAGGATATTATTTAAATGCAGTAACAAATATATTAGAAATACTTTTTGCCTTGTTCAACAGGTTTTTGGTCATCTAAATTTTTTTGAGTGTGCGTGTGCTATTTTTACTATTTTTCACGATCATTTTATGCAGCAGCACCTCTGTATAAGACTTTTTTTACGGATGAGCGGTGGTTCTTCTCAATTCTTAGTCATCTAAATTTGAAAATATTATTTGGAAAAGAGTATGGTCTATAACAAATAATTTTTGTATTAATAATACAATTAGATAGGTATTCTATAAAATTGTAGGCCTACACAGAATTTACCCTGTTAATGAGTTACTTTCTGAACGTTTCCATTTGAATATTGAAACGAGCGAATTTTGTGGCAATAAATAATGTGTAACTCCTCTTTTTAATTGTATTTATTCAAAAATGTTTTGGTTGGATGTTTCAAATTTCATTTCTAAGTTGTTTGAAACATGTCTACAAATTGAGCTGTTTGATCTTGTATTTGTTTTGTTTTTGTGCAGGATAATGTTAATTCCAAAAGTATACTCCTTATACAACTTTTCATAATAGGCCCTACTTATATCACATTGATATTAAAATATCACATTCATGTGAAAAAAGCGCTAGAGCTAAGCCAAACGTTGAACACAGAGCCGTCTAGAAACACTGAGACTCTCTCTCTATGGCTCTGGTTTAAACACTTCATACTCCAGACCAGTTGGTGGCAATAGTAAACTTTGGTCGCCATAAACATCACAACAAGAAGAGGAGTATAATGTGTGTTTGTGGTGTTTACCGTACGTGTAGATTTTTGTAATTGTTTGTTGTTTAATTTTTCAGTATGTGCTCACGCAGAGTGGGAATTATTCACGCGCAATTAAAAGGGTATTGTTGTTTATTTCCTTTGATTCATTTTATGTTATTATACACGGATGTTTAATATTGTTGTGGAATGCTATATGGCACGGTGACTATAATAATACTCTATTATTGTCCAAGAATGTAAATCCATTTATTTAGAAAATAAGAAATCTGTGTTTACCCATTACTGATTTGATCTAGTCTTGATCAAGCTTCTTTCATTTAATAATTTGGTGTCAATTTATTTCAGAGATAATTGTAGCTGCCCATATAAAGCAAGACATTTAACTGACCTAAGAATAAAAAGGAATTTATGATTTAAAGCTTTTATTCTTTCTCTAGGTTTTAGTCTCAAAGACATGAGCAGTAGCCCCATCAGATATTTCCTCTTTAGCAAATACTGTGTTAAAGATGAGCAGACCAGTCTACTTTACCAAAGCTAAAGAGGATGGAAATCTCTGGATAGAAAGAAAGAGAGAAGACAAGCAAACACTTTCTGGGGAGGAGGCCAGAGACTTCTACCAAACCCTGCTACAAGAGAGAGATGGAGAAAGGCCAAAAGAGGGAGAAGCAGCAACCATAAGGAGGCGAAGAGCAGGTAGAGATGAAGATAATAAGTAGGATTAAACAGCATCAGTATATATATATATATATATATATATATATATATATATATATATATATATATATATATATATATATATATATATATATATATATATATATATATATATATATATATATATATATATATATTTAATTTGGACTTTATTTCCTTCTCATTTCTCCTGGTCTCAACTCATCTCAAGTTGGAATCCTTTTTTTGTGCATGATTTAAAAGTATTTAAACTGGTCAAACTGAAACTTAAAAATAAAACTAATAGTGGTGTTATGAAAATTTTTGGTATCACTTTTTTGAAACAAATTTTATAAATACATTAACTCAAACACATTTATTATTTATAAATACTGATAAGAGTCAGCTTACCTTATATTTTTCGATAAATATGTTAGCACCTGTGGCAACTAGTTTACATAGACACTTTAAAGGGATACTGCCTCGTTTTTTTCATTTATGTTATTCCTTAAACTAAGATGAATTGATACATACCCGTCTCGTCTCAATCAATCACTTTGGCGCGCAAGACACTTCGATTGCACTTAACTTAGCCCAGTTCATTCATTAGGGGCCAAGCAGAAAAGCAACCAAACACCTCCACGTTTTCCCTATTCAAATACAGTTACACGAGTAGAGTAACTCGACCAAGAATGGTGACTCAAAATAAAACGCTGCACTTTTCTAAGCGTGTAAAGTGTATAACTATAATGTATGGCGGAATATCACAGCAAGTGATTGGGAATGATTAAAGCATCAAAAAAGCTGGAAATGGTCATGAAAAACTAAACTATGACAGACCTAGCACCTGCTTAGCATGTGTAATGTGAATTTTCTTGATTAATTTTTATCGCAAATCGGATGAAAATCACACAGAAATCATATTGTAATTGTATGGTCCTTCTCTTTATTTTTCACGTGTAGAGAAGTTTGTTTGAAGTGGATTGTACAACTATTCATCGAATGAGAGAGTGGGCAGATCACTGATGCAAATCAGGAACTGGGTAGACAGAGCTCAGTGAGAAATTAATAGAAATGGTATCCTGTATGACAAAATATTAGCAATCTTGTGAGAATAAAGCAACATTCCAAATATGTGCAATTTTGACTAACAGACACTGTTCATTGAAGTTATGTGAACACAAAACCGCAGCAGATGTGATTGAGTGAATTCATGCGTGTTGATAATCTATTCACAATATAACGCCAAGTTTGCTCGAATGGGGACAAGCTAAAATACACTGTAAAAAAAAAATATTCTCATGATTTGTAATCACAACATTTTTTCTTTTGTCAAATCAACTTAAATCATTTATTTAGTTCAGAGAACACTATATTTTGAGTTTCTGATGCTTAAATCTATCTCCTTCATTGTATTAACTCAATGTTTCCAGTTCAATGAACTCAAAATTTTAAGGCAACCAGGTTACTTCATTTTTTAAGTTAAACCAACAATATTTTTTTTACAGTGTAGGTTTTAGTTATGCTACACCAGTGGTTATTAAACCTATGCTGGAGGACCCCAACACCGCATGTTTTTCTTTGTCTCCCTAATCATACACACCTGATTCAACTCATCAGCTCATTAACCCATGTGATAATGAGCTGGTGTGTTTGATTACGGAGACAAAGAAAACGTGCAGTGTTGGGGGTCCTCCAGGACAGGTTTGAGAACCACTGGGCTACACCGACGTGAGGCTCCGTTAAATGTATACGAACCCTGAAGGAGTGTATTTTGGCACAGAATAATGTTCAACTCGTATTTTGACATTTTGGTCACGTTTAGTAAGAGAATCCAACTCTTTAACAGCTAAATAAGTGTCCGTATGCATGAAATAGTATTCGACATCCCCTTTAATTTATAATAGTTGTAGCTGTTTAAGACACATTACTCTACAGTTTTATAATGATAACCCATTATCTTTTGACATAAGGACCCAGTCGAAGAAGAAGAGAAGCACAAAGACAAGGCGCTTCTTATGTCCAACCGGTCAGCACCTCAGAGCGTGATGGACACAAACTTCTCCGATATGCCCAGGAGGGCAACATTCGGGCCTTGAAAGACCTCTTGCGGTGTGGTTATGACGTCAACTTCCGTGATGATTTTTACTGGACGGGTGTGATGTGTGCAAGTAAGGCAGGAAAAACAGAGGCTGTTCGGTTGCTGCTTCAACACGGCGCTGCTTGGGTGGGAGTGGTGGACAAACAGGTACATGACATTCAATTTTGAAAAAAAAAAAAAAACTCTCTGCCTCTTCCTTTTTGAAAAAAATAACTGCTGTAGATAAGGATGATTTGCTTTTTTCCCCATTGGCTTCTACTTATTTGTTAACAATTTGCCAATATGGTCAGTCGATTGATAGTGGAGCAATGATAAATAGATCAGATTGTACTGTTGGCCACTCTAACTACCAAAGTACTTTGATGATTAATTGATCTGATTGTAATTATTATGCACTTGAGATATCAGTCACTCAGTAATGCCCCAGGAACTAGACTTTTGTGCATTATTACTAATAAGTATAGTAATTAGGGGTGGGGAAAAATCGATACAGCATAGTATCGCGATATTTTCCGCGGCAATACTGTATCGATACACGGGCGTTAAGTATCGATCTTTTTGCATATTTAATTATAGAATTATCTGTTTTACTTTCCGGTTTTCTTCATTGGTTTATCTATTTTTCATTGCTTGAGAACATACGTTGAATCCGAAATCGCCTCTTAAACAATCATTCAGTAAGTTAGGCTTATTCCCTAAGTCCACTGATACTGTTCATTGAAGGAGTGAATGAAAACGAGTGAGTGAATCCAGACAGCCGTTGAGCGCAAGCTGTAGGCTACACGTTAATGCAGTGCGTTAAAAGAAAAGTATGTTCTGTCTGTGTGTGTATGTGTGTGTGTAATAATACAGGCAGGATTGTACGGATACTGTGTAATTGCGTTAACAAAATAGTTTGTTCTTGCGTTGCCACGGTGGGCAAGTGATGAAGCCGGTGTTGTGACTGAACACGCAACACAGACTATCGTAGCAAGCCTGGATCTCAACATTAATGTGAGAGGTCTCCTATTCAGAGAATAATTACGTCCTGTCCTGTGTCCTGAATGTTCAAGAACAAGTTTTTGCACTTAAGTTAATGTGTAGAAGATAATGTTTACAGAATTAAATGTGTCATTTTATTAAAGTGAGTTGAGCAGTCTTATTTTGCTCATTTTTTGTGATGTCTTTGGATAATATGGGGAACATAAATCGCAATATATTGCTTATATCGCAATATATTGAGAATCACAATAATATTGAATCGTGGCCCAAATATCGCGATAATATTCGAAATCGTCACATTGTTGCCAATTCCCACCCCTAATAGTAATACTAATATTATTATTAATAATAATATGTTCTCTTTGGGAGATGTTTAATTAAGCCTAGTTCACACTACATGATTTTAAGCCCGATTTGCCAATCGCTCAGCTCGCCGACAGGTCAGGGTGTTATCGTGCAAATCGTGGGGGATTAGCCGACGATGAACGCTCGCCAATCTGTTAGAATGAAAGAGACAACAACGCATCAAAGATGCTCACAGACACCTTGCAAAAAAATATCTAGCATGCTAGATTTCCAGAGCTGTCGCATGACTCAATCTCAGAGATGTCATGAGCTACAGCCAATCAGAGCAAGGCATGGGTTGAGGTCACTGGGTAAATCTTATTTTTTCTTTTTTTGCGTTTTTTTTTCTCAGAGTAAATCATTGCGCAAACAGTTTGCAGCACTAGTTTCTGTCTGACGTCCATATTCGCGTGTTGTTTTTCGTCTTCTTCGCTGGGTATTGGCGTCATTTACGGTTCATTTTATCGAGTGTTTTTCCGTGACAAAACATGGTTTTAAACAAGATAGAATCGTTGGGTGACAGAGTTGTTGTCAACTCGTGTAGTGCATTACCTCCTGTTGTGGATCAATCACTTGGTGTCGTGTGGCTTGAACAGCTCATCAACTTCAACACTCCTGATTTTACAGAGAGCAAGTCATGTAGTGTGAACCACACAGTTCAGCCCGATTATTTAAAATCATGTAGCGTGAACTAGGCTTTAGCTGTAGTTAAATGGATGGTTTGGATAGTGTTTCTCAACCCTGCTCCTGAAGGACCCCCAACACTGCTCATTTTCTTTGTCTCCTTAATCAAACACAGCTGATTCAACTTATCAGCTCATTAGAAGAAACTCCAGGACCTGACAAGGTTGAGAAACTCTGGTTTAGATGGAACAAAAAAAGTGCTTCATTAAAGAAATTAGTGTATCACAGACTTTTATAACACTACCGATTAGGCCCATTCAAGAACTATAATACTTACGAAAAGTAAGTATAATTGTGGTAACTATTCAAATTCTATGACTTTTCAGAACTTTTTTTCATCTAATGAACTATAAAAGTATTGAATCAACCCAACATTAAAGAACTTTTTAAGCAGCAGATGACATAACCTTTACTATTATTTATATACTAATGTAATTTTTTTCAATTACTGTTTTGTTTTTATATTTTAATATTTTAGTATTTATATATTATTTTATTTCATTTTAGTTAAAATATTTTAAATTGTTTTAGTTTTATTTAATGATATTGCCACTGAATACATGTTAAAAAGAGAAGAGCAGCAATCACAAGAGCAGTGAAACATTTACACAATACATTGTTATTCTTAAAATTAGTTTAAAAATAGTTATATATATATATATATATATATATATATATATATATATATATATATATATATATATATATATATATATATATATATATAGGAAGTAGTCCTGCTACTTCAAACACAAAATCCTGAAACACTATTGATGTAATATTTTGCAAATCATTTCCTAAACATTATCTCTGGTTGTCTTGTTTTGTCTCATTCCTTCTAGTTTTATCTCCTTTCTTTTCTCTCTCTCTCAGGGCAGAGATGCTCGGGATCTGGCCCTACAGGCAGGTCATCAGGATGTAGTGAGAGAACTGGAGCAGTTTAGCATGTCACAGACTTCAAACACACCTACTACAAACAATGCAGACAGGTTAGATGGTTTCACACAGTTATAACTAATAAGTGTCCAGATGTCCAAACGCAACAGAAATGCACACTTAAAATATAGCAGTTAACATTACCATTTACATGCATGTTCTAAGCCCGATTTTGCATTCAGGTACACTTTTTCTTTTTCTTTCTTTTTTTTCAAAATGAACTAAATTAAAATGTCAATACATCATTCCTTCTTCCAAAAAGTGTTTTATTGTTTTTTTATTTTTTTTTTTATCAAGTTACAGGTTATAAAGTTTACTGTTGCTATGTGTGCACACAGTTTTTTTTTTCTGTCATTTGGCCAAAATCTCTGTTATAAAAGATGAAGTGCTAGTACGCACAGGCTATTTAAACAGTATTGGATATGACTCTACTGCAAATGCTAGGCTATGACACTCTTCTTTGCTCCTTTTAATACATAAAACATTAGCCTTTATGTATATATTTCTGTCATTGACAATATTTTACATTTTTATTAGGGCTGTCAAATGATTAATCGTGATTTATCACATCCTGTGGGTGCACTCTGTATAATTATTTGATATATATAAATACACACACATGCTTGTATATATTTAAGAAATATTTTCATGTATATACTGTATATAGATTTATATATAATTTATATTATATATAAATATTTTATATATAAATAATGTTTTGTTCTTAAATATACATGCATGTGTGTGTATTTTATTTACATATATATATATATATATATATATATATATATACATATATATATATATATATATATATATATATATATATATATATATATATATATATATACATACACAAAATAATTATACACAGTGCACCCACATATATTATGTAAACAAAAACTTTTATTTTGGATTTGATTAATCGTGATTAATCATTTGACAGCCCTAATTTGTATTAATTTATAAAGTAATTGACTTTTTTCACTTCCAGGGAATAAGTCTTGTAAATTGAGTTTACTTGCGTTGGTGGTTATTGGTTTGCATATAAACCAGGACAATGGTTTAAGCACTCACAGTGGTTTAGCCTGATTTTTAGGAGTTATCAGCATATCAATGTGTACAGTAAACATGCTCAATGCTGTGTTTTTTTTTTCCTTTTCTTTAGTATTTTCCCCATGTATAACACATATTTTATATGATGTTCTATTGTTTAAGTTTTCACTAATATGCTGTTGCATTTAAATAGTTTTTTATACTTATTTATATTTATGTGTGTGTCTGTTTCCACAGTGTTCATTCTCAGTGGTGCAATGTGTGTTCTCTGCATTACACAGACAACACGGAAGCACACAATAGGTCCACAGTGCATCAGTTCAGTGAGCTCCACCCCCCAGCCACCCCTCAATACTGCCTGCCCTCTTCCAGCACTAGCTATAAAATGATGCTCCGCTTGGGGTGGGACCCCTCCTCTGGTCTTGGACCTGTCCACTCCGGCCGCAAAAATCCCGTAAGCACAGTACTAAAGAGAGATCAGGCGGGACTGGGATATGGTGTGACCTCACAGCCTAAAGTCACTCACTTCAAGGCCAAAGATCCTCAGGCAGTACAACACAAACATAAAGAAAAAAGACTGAGACAGGAGAGAGCAACAACCCTCAGTGCCAAACAATTTGAAAGGAAAGAAGAGAGAGAAAAGAGATGGGAGAGAGACTACCGTTCTTCATTTAACTTTGACTTCTGAACTAAGATGGCTCTGTGCGGGATTTCATAACACAAACCATTTTTATTTTTCATTGAAATTCAGTGGTCTTTTTACTTTTCTGCTGTAACTGACAATTGATCTCTTGAACAAACTGTAGCTTTGCCAGTAAAAAAAAATGATTCAGCCTACATGGAACACTAGAAATGGAAAAAGAGTAGAAATGTGTACAGAGGACAAAACAGTTGTCTGGTAATAAACAGGAACTGGATGACACTTTATTTAAAAAAAAGTGTTTTCAACAAATTACAATTAAATAATTTGATTAGACAACATGAATAAACGTGCATTGTTTTGTTATATTGTATTTATGTAATCAATCTCAAATTTTGAATTTGAATGCATTCATAATGTATATACTGTATGTATATAAAAGTATAGTTTCAAATACAAATTTATGTATTTAGTTAAATGTATTAACTCATTTGCTGGCATGTGTGCATGTCTCTTTATTCTTTGATTTCAAATTCTTGCAACCCATAGACTTTAGGCCAAGTGAACTGGAAGTGCTAAGATGCTAACTCACTTCCACGTTTTGGCCTACAGAGTGACGTCGTAACTTCGGCACTCTATAGCCTAAATATCATATATATATATATATATATATATATATATATATATATATATATATATATACAGCTATGGAAAAAATTAAGAGACCACTGCCAAATCAGCAGTTGCTCTGGATTTATTATTTATAATATAAATAATAAATCCAGAGCAACTGCTGATTTGGCAGTGGTCTCTTAATTTTTTCCATAGCTGTATATATATATATATATATATATATATATATATATATTCACATACATTTATATATATATATATATATATATATATATATATATATATATATATATACATTTAAATATATAACACGCACGTTAAAACAACAAACAATAAAATCTGAACCAGCACTTCTGCTCCTGTATTGAGAGATAACATGCAGTGCGTTTCATTTACAATCCTGGTTCCAGTGGCCAAGTTTATAAGTAGGCTAAGTATTTTGACACCACGCTGAGAAAATCAGGTTTTATTCTGGCAGTGAATTAGAGTTTGACAAACAATAACTTAGGCTATAGCCTACTTTGTAATTTTTGGTCATAAAGATAAGATATCGTCTTTTAAAACTGTAAAAGGTATACTTTTATTTATGTAAATATTTATCCAAGAATAAAAAGCCAGATAGCCTACATGACAAGCCGGAACTGTTTTATAAGTCTAACTATCGAGATTTTAAATAACTAGAGATGGAACTTTTTTGTATACTATGTGCACTGAAATCAGTTGATAAATGCAATTTTACTTTTTTTAAACTGCAGCTCACCATTTACTTGCATTTGATTACAGCGCAGTCTTGCCCTCCGCAAAATGGCGGACACGTTGACTTATCGCATCAACGTTCCAAAGTGGTCAATAGGGCGTCTCTGTATTTATTATGTCTATGGAGCTTTCAATGTTGTTACGGAAAGGGTGAAACTGATTGGTTGGTTCTTGTCGCATGACCTGCTTGGCATTCTCAATTCTAGTGCGCAAAAGACAAAGGTTCTTTCTCAATCTGTCTCCTTGTGTACTTGTGTTCTTGTGAAACGTCATCTTTTGTGTATTTTTCCTGCCGTTGGCTAGTGATACACAAACTGTCTCAAACTGTCAGCAGCAAGAGTGTTGTGTCCCCAAGAACACAAGTCAGTTCTTTGCATTCTTGGTTTTGAGAAACAACCACGATATGTAAACGGCCCCTTGGCTGGCGAGCTACTCCTGATAATGTTGTTTTTGTCATGATTCATTCAAAATTCGCTGACTCTTCGTGCCTTGTATTGTTGTGTGTGAAGGTGGGCATGGTCGCTGATTTCTATTGCCGATCAGGGGTACCAGCTGCATCTGATCAGCCATACCTTTATCTGTCTTGAATTCTGTGTTCCAGGGAGGCATTAGTGGTCTGTGTGTCATTAACTGCAGATTAGAGCTTGTGTCTGGCTGTGCATCTGGACTTGGCAACGTGGGAGTAACGTCCGGTGTTCCCTGATTACTTCAGGGAGCCTATTGTCTTCGAGTATTATTGAACGAGCCAATGCACATTGGCATGCGAGATATGCATCTCAAACTCCACCCCGCGGTGCGGGTATAAATCCGGAAGTTCTGCTGCGCAATAAGGCTCACTGGGGAAACATACTTGCGCAGGCCCCGGGGCCAGCAGCACCGAAGTGGCCCCATATCAGCCGGACCACCTGGGGGATGGAGTCACCATTCCCTGGAGGCCACAATCAGTCAGGGCTGTAGTACTCGAGTCCGGTCTTGGACTCTGAGTCCAGACTCGAGACCATTTTTCTATGGTTTTCGCTGGTATTCGGACTCGGACTTGTCTCGGTCTCGGCCCCTGGTCTTGCCAAATATGGCTTTTGGTCTCCAATCTAAGTCCAACATTTTTGTATGTGTGTTCATTTATTACTAGCCTATCAGGGTAACGTTAACTTAGAAAATGCCAAAATTAACCGACCAAGTGCTCACTACAACGGAGCGCGTCTTCTCATGCTGTTACTATAGTTACTGGGTGTTGCGCACAATTCTAATCATTCCGCAGGTCTTCCATTTATAATGTGGGATATTCCCGCAATCGTAATTTACACAGATTCTAAAATCAAATAATTCTTTTAATAACTACCAGACGCAATTTCACAAACAGCGTGAGTGTTTAATGGTGCCGCGTCTTCTCTTCTCTGAAAATGTGTTGTGGAAGCCAAGCATCAAGCGGTGACGCAATAATACACACTCGCGTTCAGGAGTCGGGACATGACTGAATATTCAATTGCACAATCGGGCAAGCAGTGCATTGTGAATAAAGTTTACCATTTGCACGTCTTTTTAAGTCTTACCAGTTTAAACATTCAAGCGATTTTAAACTATCAGTCCTCTTCTATTGTATTTATTTGTGCAACTTTTTTTCAATTTAATTGAACAATTTAAATCAAGCCTTGTTTAAATCAAGCTTCTTAACAGCATTACCCCATTGTAAAAAAATACAACGAGCATAAACATTTAGCAACACAGTCTCATGAAGATGCATATCTATACCACGAGTGTCATTTCTCGTGGCATTTATACGCCAAAAATGGTTTTTGCGTGTATGGTACGCACTAAAAAACCCTGGGTTAGGTTTAGGGGGAGGGGGTGAGGAGTTTGTGCATATTATATGCCAAAAAGTGCGTATCATATGTACGCGAAAATCACGTGCCATAAACACGCAAAAACTGGTTTTGGCGTATAAATGCCACGAGAAATGACATTCGTGCCATAGATACTAACTTTCATGAGATCTGGCTCCATTTAGGCAAGATAAATGTAATAATTTTGTTTGGCAAAAACGAAATTCAGGCCCTGAAGACTTTTTTTTCCTGTCCTGGACTCGGTCTTTACTTCGGACTCAAACCTTTTTGGATTCGGTCTTGACTCAGACTCGAACCTTTTTGGACTCGGTCTTGACTTGGACTCGACTAGTCCTGGTCTTGGTCTTGTCTTGGACTCGACAAAGGTGGTCTTGACTACAGCCCTACAATCAGTTGTGAGAGCTTGACGACGGCACAATTGAACAGGCCAGGGATGTAAATGGCACGAAAGCAACGTCACCTCAGATGCTTCTGACTCCATTGGAGGAGGTGGCGGGCAAGTTGTGACATGCGGCGACGGGAACGTAGACCACCTTGACAGTTGATGTACGCAACGGTCACAGTGTTGTCCGTACGGACGTCATGGTTTCAATCTTTTTATGCAGACAAAGCGAGTCTTTTTTAACAAACAAAGCAAGTGTTCCTGCAGGGGATCGCTCCCTCCAGCAGGAGATCCCTTCCTCCTGCGGGCAATCACTCCAGAACAGTTGGCCAGTTTCACATATGAAGAGTTCAGATGCAAAAGCCTCTAAGTGCCATTTGAAATTTTCTTCTAAAATGACAATTTTTATCAAGCTTGTATATTTAAGTTCAGTAATTTCACTTAAATGGCAATGAAGATTACCTATTAATTGTCATTTAAGTGAAATTACTGAACTTAAATATACAAGCTTGATAAAAATGGTCATTTTAGAAGAAAATTTTAAATGGCATTTAGAGGCTTTTGCATCTGAACTCTTCATATATACACCTACATCACCTCCAAAAATGGTAATACATCCTATAGATGTTTTGAGGTAAAGGTATTGTACCATGTGACTTCTAAGAATAGCATTCTCTGTTGTATCAGCATTCGGCCTTTCAGGCTTCCCAATGTCAAACCCAAAGACACTCACACAGAGGACATAATGGTGTCCTAACAGCTAAATTACTTATTTTCTAAATAATAAAATCTTCAACATTCCCTCCTCTGGGGCTTATCTAAGCCCCACTTTCACCTTCTTTTTCCAGAGTAGTTTCAAAATCCAGCCCCCTATACTTATGCTATTGTGACTAAATTAAGTCACACAGTCTCTTTTCCAATGACTGAATATGCCCACACACTCCGGAGTAGCATTTGAGCCAAACATCTCTCTCCATACATTTTTCTTTCTTTCAGTTGTTTTTTCTTTTTCTTTCAATGGAGAAATTAAAAGACTCATTCTCCCTTATTAAACATTAAACATTGTTAAACGTGTGAAGATAAAATTGGTTCAGCATTGCCTGTTATTGTCACAGTTTTGTAGAATGTCAAACATAAAAATACATTATACTATTAAAAGTTTTCTTGCAGTGTAGACATCCTCTTCGACCCAGACACTTTGCGCATCATAGAAAGTCACCCTTCTGGGGAGAGGTTATGCTAGCACATACACCCAGGGTCTGGCTCATCAATCATTGTCCAACGCTTGAAAATATCACAATTTTTTTTCCAGGGTAGTCCTGAAAATACATACTTTGGTGATCCTATAAACGTATCTTTCCCTTTTCTTTGACATTTTTAAAACTTCCATTTGCTAAATATGGGAAGCACTCAACAGAATAATAACCCTATTTGTATTGCAACACCTAAGAACATTCCTATTTTTGCAAACCATGCTCCCAGTGCTCCAAAGTTTAAATCACGTTTTCCTTAACTTCTGCTCTCAAGCTTTTTAACTTAATGATATATTTTTCCAAAATGTTTCCTCCCTGCACAGTATTATTTGGTAAATCACTGATCTCCAAACATAAGTCATTCTAATTTTCTCATATATGTTTTCCTCCTAATGCAGTCAAAGCATTACAATTACGATCTCTACTGATCTCTACAATTAATCTCAACTGATTATACACTGTAAAAACAAATAAAGAATATTAGTAAAAACTAATATTCTTTATTTGTTATCACAACTTTTTATCTTCTGTTACATCAACGTAGTTAATGAATTTGGTTCAGATAGCATAATATTTTGAGTTTCTATTTTTTAAACCTCCTTTGTTGTATTAACTAATTTTTTTTATAGTAGTAATTGATAGTTTTTGTGGTTTTATTTTGCGTGATCCCTATGAATTTTGATTTAAAATAAGGCTTTTAGCAGTCTTATTTTAAATCTTAAATTCTGAAATTTGAAAAATCAATCTTTTAGTCAGTCAATTTTAGTTGATGAACAAACAGAACATTATAGTGCACCTTCTATCCTTTAAATATATTCTTCGTCATAAAGTTTTACATTTCTAATTCTATTTTATTACCAATTTTAAACAATAAATACCATGTTGACATTTTTAATCTTGCATGTTGTAGCTCATTATTCTCATTGTAGCTCCTCAGTTCAAGAATACCTTAATTGAATAACTTTTCTTCCCTTTTTAACTAATTTCTAAATAAACTATCGTGAATAAACTAGTCATGTCTCATGTAATAACTCAAACTAAAGATTTGAGAGCAATGTTACCTCATAAATGTCATTCAATAAACTCATTAGACAATTAGAAAAATAACTCTAGACAAACCTTTTTTCACTGTATTGCATATTCATTATGTAAATATTTTTATGTATAAATCTAACAATCTAAAGTTTTTATATCAACCATTTCAAACATAAAACATAACTTATTTATTATTACAATTTCTTTGTGTGCAATTTAAGTGTTTCTAATCAATTCATTTTAATCTTCAATATGACCGCTGAACCATTATCTGAACTTATTTCGGATAGAATTTCAAATCTTAAAATTCCTTCTCTGTCAGAAATGTAATTTCTGCTCCTGCCCGTCCTCTGCTGTTTCATTGCCTTTACCCATCTATATCATGTCCACATCATCCATTTTATGTCCACATCATCCATTAACAAGTGTTTTAATAGTCCTTCTAGTAATGAGATGGCCTATTTGTGTTACAGTGATTTGTGTCACTGTTCCTTTCCTAACTTTGTTTTGGCACAAATTTAAAATATCTATTTTCTTAATTTTAATTTCCTTATTCTTAATTTTGTTTTATTCTTAATTTTGCCTTCCCTTATTCCCCCCTTGCGCATGTTTATCATGCACATTTTGATTGAGAATATTCAGTAGTATTGTTGGTGCAACAATCTGTAGTTCATGTGAACCACAAATGTCTTTTTTGGCCCCCATCTGGCACCATTTAGATAGTTTGTAAGGGCCTATCTGTTTTTGAATTTGAATAACTTCCTGCAAAACTAATAAATGTTCTATTAGTAGTATTTGGTATATTTAATTAGGCAATAGCATATTGAATCAAATCATACTCTTATTTGAATTAGATTCTGAATAACATTGAAGGCTATACCCCTGTATTGACAAGTTGCATGTGAATATTCGTTTGGATCTATTTTAAAATGTTCTATTTAAATTTTCCTTCATGACTTTACTTCATTTCCTTCTCCCTGTGCTATGCAAATTTTCTCATTTATTATTTTAGTTTATTTTCTAATTTCTCATTATCATCATATCTATGTGTTGCATTGATCTATTTTTCACTTAATAATTCTTAATTTTCTCTTTTTGTTCTTTGGGGTTATTATTAAGTTGCTACTAAATCTATTCAAGGGCTGAACATTCAATTTTAGGAAGTTTGGTTGATGTTGACTATTGTTCAACTTGTGTTGTTCTGCAACTTTTCATTCCTGTTTCTTGTCAAGTTTGTCTTCTTTTTTTCCATTCATGTGTTGAACTTTTTGAGTCATTGGCAAGGGAAGATCATTGTCAGCGTCCTTGGTCTCTCACTTCCTGTTGTGGGGGGTTGTTGAACTTGGTTGGTGTATTTTAAGTTGAGAGTCATGGACTCAAATGTCACTCTGTTGATCAATGCTCAAGCCTCTTCTGAGATTACAAAGCATAGTCATTGGTTCTTTTTTGATAGAACCGTCAGTTTTTAAGGTTTAGTTTAGCCCTGTTGTTGTAAACCCCTTTTCTTTTTTCTTTTTTCAAATTCTAATAGATAAGCTAGCCACTTGTAATTTCTCAAATTATGTCATTTGTTTTTCTAATTTTTATATTAATTTTGTTTTTACTCATGAGCTGCTTTAAGAATAAATTTGGAGAATCTATGCATATTCTTGGATCCATGGCCAACACCATTTCTATTTCATTATCTCAGTTTTGACAGCATTTGTGATTTCATAATTTTGGACTTTTTGAGTATTTTTCCTCCAATTTCGATTTATCTCTAGGAAAATTTACCAAAACAAGATGGAGTGACCAGTATCTTTGACATTTTGTGTCTATCCTTTTGTTTGCCATAGAATTATTCTTCTCATGCAGTTTAGCCCTGTTTTTTTTTTCTTCTTTTTTTATAATAGCCCTTGCTAAATCCAGCCTCAGTTTGAGCTATTTGGTGAGTTGCACACCCACTTCTCTCTTTTAGTGTATTTTCTTTTTCTTATTGAGCTGGACTTATACCTATTGATAGAGCAGAGAGGGTCAGTTTAGCAGAGAATAGCCAGTGAATAGCAATCACCCACAGGCCTGGTGTTGGGGACTGGACCATAGGCTCTGCTGTTTCTCTGCCTTTTCTAAGTTTGAGCTAAGTTTCTGAATAGTTTTGCATCTCAGGATTGTCTCTTTGTTCTCAGGAAAAGGCTCAAGTGAAAGTTTCCCCTTTCCAGCATTAAATCAGTCTTTTTCTCCATGCTGATCTTTTAGAAAGTGATCTTTCTTTCAACTTCAGGAGGGGAGCTGAAAGCCCCTCACCCACTTCTTCTTTCTGCAGTCTTGTCTTTGCCCTTTGCCCTCTTGTTTCTTCCATTCGACACTGTCATTGAAGCCTTCTGAAATTTGAGAGCCTGCATGAATCAAATTGGACTTTTGTAGATACTAGTTCCAATTGTGTCTGAGCTATAGAGTGCCGAAGTGATAAGGTCACTTTGTAGGACCCTAGATTGAAAAGCTATGCATTTTCCCCATAGACTTTTGGATAATTGCAAAAAATATCGATCATAGCTCGATACCAAGGAGCGTGGTGAGCTGAAACCTGCATGCGTCACAAAGTTCGGAACATCCAGATAGGAATATTCAACTGCAGTAGCCACTGTTCAAGGGGAGCACTGAAGCGTTTTTTACACCATATATTGTAGAAATAAAACACTTTATACACAAATGTCAAAAAAGTTACTCAAATCAATGATTGGTATTAATAAAGATTCATTCTTTCAGATCATTAACTAAAAAAGTTGGTTTAGGGTTTAGTTACTCTTTAACCATCATTTTCACTATTTCTTTAAACTCTCACTGGTTGACAACAGCAGTTCTTCCATTCTATTTTTAGTAAAGCAAGTTCTTCATTGCAAGAAAGAGCAAACTATTTCTTCATTGCAATATCAGCAATATCTTTGATTATCTAAGTATAATACAATCCAAATAGTTTTCCCTATCATAATCAGACTTCAGTCTTTCTACTATATTTGCACTGCCAACTCTCACGCATTCAGCAGTGAGACTCACAGCAATTGAGCCAATTCTCACGCTCTCACACCACACTCCTGATTTCTCACACTGATGTGTCAAGCCTGAAAGATGAGTTTATCTGTTGAGGCACTCGCGATCCACTAGTTTTACTGCAAATTAGTATCCTAAAGTTAAGGTTTTAAGTTTTTTTAAACTTAAAACTTAACTTTTTAAGTTGTTGTTGTTGAGATTGGTTGTTCTTCTCTGTATTACCCTTTTCCTATCTGTAGTTAAAGCAAGGTTATGTTGTCCAGGAAATTTTACTCCGATAATTTGTCCTAAACCAGGTCCTAACTGAAATTGCCATGCCAAACAAATACTAATATATCTGTAATACACCCCAATTTCCCCATTTTAGGCTAGTTTACTACTGGAATAATACAAGATATTTTAAAGCACAAATCTCTCTTTTATAAGAACTGAGTTTTCACAATAATATTAAAGTTGTTATTCAATTAATGAAGGACAGCTTCTTCTCATATTAAAAAATATCTCATGTTTTAAAATACCAGTTTCTCAAAAATAGTTTTCTATTTTTATTGGTTCGAATTCCACTGGATACACATTTGTTTTTAAAGGTAACCATAATACTTTTCTCTAAGTTTGACATCATTTGAATGGTTTGAAACCTTTTTTCCAAAACATTTTTTTTTCATAAACCTCCAAAATATTAAAAGCGCAATCCGCAACTCTTTTCGAAAAAGAAGGTTACTATAGTTGCACAGACAAATACCACATTTTTTTAAATTACCTACTCTGTGATTCTTCTTACATTATCATGCTGGCTTGACTCATTGCTGATCAACATAGTGATTTTAATAGCAGGAAGGAAAAGGCAAGAGTACAGCCCTGATAAGCTTTCCTGTGTATATTTTTTTTCCCAGTTTGTGGACAGCCTGCAGTTCTGACCTGTAGCTTTCTCAAGTTTAACCAACCTTAAAAATAAGTAAGTGCTGCCTTTATCAGTTTCTCTTTGTTTTTTGATAAGCCACTGGGTTTAGGTAGATGTTTATGACAACATCAATGTACCATGGAAAATATAGCTATTTTTTAGGATATCACAATTTGTGTTTCTTGTTAATTTTTCATTTTAGTGTTTCTTTTATGGGTTTGTGCTTATGTGCTGTGCTGAAAATAATTGTATTTTATATATATTTGGCAAGCATATATCTACCAACTTTATTTTTAGCTTGTTGTTCATGTTATTGTCTCTCCCCAGACTTGTGCACATATGCCAACTGATAAAATGGGGCATTTGCGGTTTCCTGCATTTCACCTGGTGATCTTGTACACTGTAAGGTCTCCGTTGAAAATATCATCATTACTTTAAACTGTTTAACTTGGAGAACTCATCAAACTTGGTGAAGCATAAGACTTTGATTTTATTTCTCTCCAAACTTCTTTTGCTTTCAGACTGTGGTGCAGATTACTGAAGAGCTGATACACATGAGCATGTTTCCTGAAGCTGCAGATTACTCATTTTACAGTTGTTCGGAAAGAGATGCTGCATATGGTCACAAAAACTGGAGGTTTGCTGCAGACAGAGCTTAACAATAATACAGCTTTTATGGAAATGTGGAAAGGTAGCACAACATGTAAGGCCATTCCAAATGGTACACTGGAGCACACGACTGCACTGGAGAGCTATGTTAAAGCTGATCCAAAATTTCATAAAACATTTAAAAAGTTGGTTCACACCAAAAGCAGGGTCAATTCAACTTACCAAGATATGTTTCCTTTCAAATCTCTTTTCTTCCTGCTCACAGATGCCATGTATCTATTGAAAAGCAATTGTAATACAGTGTACTCTGCTACAGAGGAAGAATATAACTTCAACACAGGGGACAAAGTACGTTTTGAGAGTTTTTTACCAGCAAACTTGGAATATAGTGTTGCAACCGAAGAAGCAGCAAATTTTGATACGCTTGGGACTGTTTTCAAAATCAATTCCTGTTCTGTGATCAACCTTGATGGAGTGTGTACATCAGAGGATATAGAGCTTCTAATATCACCCACTGAAGTTTTCACAGTTGAGGATATCAAGACTGTTAGAAATAGTAATGACCATTTTATAGAGATCAGCTTAATGCATTCACATATGTACAGCTCCTCCAACTGCAGTAGCCTTGTCAGGTAAGAGAGAGAGAGAGAGAAAGAGAGAGATCAGTTAAAGGATTAGCTCACTTCAGAATTCAAATTTCCTGATAATTAACTCATGTCCACATCATCCAAGATGTTCATATCTTTTCTCTTCAGTCGAAGAGAAATTAGGGTTTTTGAGGAAAACATTCCAGGATTGTTCTTCAATGCAGCTTTAAAGGGCTCTACTTGATCCCAGCCAAGGAATTAGGGTCTTATACAACGAAACATTTTCTAAAATGTATAT
This sequence comes from Hybognathus amarus, assembly GCA_030378365.1. Classification (NCBI taxonomy): domain Eukaryota; kingdom Metazoa; phylum Chordata; class Actinopteri; order Cypriniformes; family Leuciscidae; genus Hybognathus; species Hybognathus amarus. Next base: position 13,767 of record JAQIUQ010000926.1, on the reverse strand, counting down.
ATAGATAAATGTATTTCCGTATATATTTCCGTTCAAAAAAGTAGGGTAGGGCAAAAAAAGGACATCTCATTTTCTCCTCCAAACTTCAAAATCGTATGACCGACACTGTTGTTTTACCGTATTAATTAATTAATTTTATTTATAATTAATTTTATTTATAATTAATTTTTGATTTAGTAAAATTTAAAATTAACAAAAACCTTAGTTGTTTTTTTGTTGTTGTTTTTTTTACTGAAGAAAGAAAGAAATTAACATCTTGGATGATATGGGGATACGGAAATTATCAGGAAATTTTGATTCCGAAGTGAACTAATCCTTTAAGATTTGTTTGTTTGAATAAAACTCATGTTGAAATATTAATTTCTAATTACCAGAGCATAACTAAAATAAACCTACTGACTTGAATTTTCTCTTTCTGTCTAAAGCGTGTCTAAAGAATCATCATCTTCAAGTTTCCTGAGTTCCAGTTCCCTGAGTGTGATGGCTTCTTTACTCATGATGTACTTCTACATGCCGACTCTATGAAATACTCTGTATGTTCTCAAAAATGCACAAACTCGTGAAAAAGTAAAAGCGGCATTCTTTAAAAAAATGAATTTTATAAAGACATTCAGTTTTCTTGGCTTAAAAGAATTTATTACAATAATAGATTACATTGTTTCAATGCATATTCTCTGTTCTATTCCTTATGCCTATAATTTACACCCATTTAAATGTATATAACAGGCCTATAATCTTTTTAGTAAACCTTTTGTGCTTTGGTGTTTTTGACATTTCTTTGAAAATCTGTATTCCATAAATATGTTTTACAGGCATATTAAATGTTTCCTGTCTTGGTATGTTGTGTTCTTTCAATGTCATATGTTTTACAATTACCTGATAGTTTTAGGGTTTGTAGAAATCAAGTCATCATTAGGAGTCTTTTGTTAATCATTCAGAAAATCCTTCAGAAAGTGACATGTTCAAGCTGGGCACCGGGCAGTTTTCCTGGAGCAGTGTCAGCCTAACAAAACAATTTTATTAGAATGTTTTGCTAACATTACCATTAAGTTTCTGAATGTTTTTTTTAAATAAACGTCAATTTTAATATATTAAGAACTATCATCCACATGACTTGAACCATGGACCTTCTCACTGTGAGGTGACAGTGCTATATAAAAGATTCTAAGTGCATTAAATATTTGAATAACAAAAATAACAGATACGACTTTACTTTTAAGATTCACATTTTACTGTGGTTATACATTAAGAGTCTCTGGGAAGTACACAGTCCAAAACATAAATCATAAAGAGCAAAGCTATTATTTTCTAAACCAAAAACACAACCCCAAGTTGATCAAGGGAAAAAGAACATAAACTCAAACTGCAGACAAGTCAATACTATCAAAATGTGTAAAACAAGAAAAAGAAAACACCAAAAAAAGTATCCTGTGTATATGAACTATTCCATTTGGAGTTTTAAACATTGTGTTTACAAAATGCTACTTGATGCTTCAGGCCGATGAGAGACCTTAGAGTGTAACGCTTGTCTGCAGAGTCTGGATATTTAAAATGGCTTTGAATGGAGCGCATGTACAGAGTTGCAAGTAATTGTGAGCAAAGACATTGAGAGAGTTAAGTTCAGAATCAGTTGAAATGCTGTTACAGAATGGGAAGTTCAAATGCCTGATTGCTTAGAGAGTAATGCAGGTTCAATCCAAGCTAACAAGGAAAGTTCCCATAACTTTAACTAATGTTCTTTAAAAGTACGTAAATATTAGGGCAAAACGTTCTTAAAACATAAAACAAACCTAGATCTTTTGACTGTTCTGAAAACATTCAGAAATATAGTTTTCATAACATTTTCAAATGATAGAATGGGCTGTTCACATAAACCAAGAAATTTTTTTTGTAGCAACTCATAATGTAATAAAGGATAATGTTACAGCAAATTGTAATAAGCATTACATTATTATTGTAATAAAATGTTCATAATGTAATACTTTTCTCAAAACGTAATAAAATCATAAGCTCATAATATAATAAAATGTTTTTCATTATGAGAAGTTTATTACATTATAAACATGGTCATATTGTTATAATTGCTAGATCTCAAATAACAAGATCTTGAAAGTCATAGGCATTAGCATTTATTTCTTGCAAGAAAGGCAGTTCACACACAGACAGAGTCTGATATGAGAAGGGTAAAGGTCTTCTCATCTTTCACACTTTGTATACAAAAGAACATCCTCCAAATTGTACCCCTCCCCCTCTTATCTTTGCAAAAGCTTGTGTTTCCCTTTCAAGGGAACTTCGCATTGCGTCTTTTGACGCATCAGTGTGTGATGATGTCAGTTGATTGTCTTAAAATCAGTCCAATGGCGTGACGGGACGTTCAGAGCGGGTGACGTCATGAACCAGGAAACTATATGGTTCAAACCCAGCCGCGACAGCTTCTGTGGCCGTTTCTCAATATGCCTTCTTGTCTGTACTTGTGTTCTTGTGGACTTGTGAAATGTCATCAGTCGTGACCCAAGTACTGTCCCAATACACAAGTTTGCATTTTGGCAAGAACGGTTAAAAGTCCCGGATGTGTTCTTGACACGCCCGTTTTGCCGAGGATGCATCGGTTGGTAACTTGTGTGAACTTGACGGCAGAAATATCCCATCATTCATTTCGGCATTCGAGGAAGGAGCGGGAAGCAGAGAGAGGCAGTTCAATCATTTTAAGTTACCTGAATATTACCAGCGTTTTTTTCCCACCGTTGGCTAGTGATGTACACAAACAAACAACAGAAGCAGAATTAAAAATGAGACAGGTGTTGCTTTATTGTTATGAATATACAATACATTGTAGTGTATGTAGAGTAATCCCAGCTGAGGGTAGGCTTGGTCGAAAAAGCCTGGATGTTATCGTCAATAATTCTTGTTATGTTTGGGCACTGCAGACAGCGTCTGTGCGGAGGTAAGTTACTATTGCGCAATACGCCTTATTCACGGCAGCGCCATCTTTGATTTTTAATGAGAATGAAAGCGAGGCTGTGAGGGATAGACATGCATCTGTTCAATGGGCTGTACTGTTATTTAATGTGTTTCGGATTGTTCTGTTCATAAAATACTGGAAAAATATCTTTCTATGAAACGTCAGTTGACAAAAAACTCCCGACAATGTAAGTTGTGGAAAATTGTAAGTAATCTAGGAGCTTTATTCAGCTTTTTACAGCGGATGCCATTGGAAAAACGGTAAGTCTATCCCTCACAGCCTCACTTTCATACCTGTCATGGCGCTGCTCTGAATAAGGTCTATACTAGCAAGAACACATCGTCTCAAACTGTCAGCAGCATTCAGTGTGCTCGTCACCTTGTGAGTTCGTTCTTCCAAGAACAACTAGCAAGAGCTTTCTTCCCAAGAACACAAGTCCGTTCTTTGCATTCTTGGTTTTAAGAAACACCCTGTGTCTTCACAAGTGCTCTATGTGAAACTGTCTCTGTTATTTGGTGTTATTATATCTATTTAAGATGTGTGTGCACCCCTGTCCGCATTATTTAACGGGTGGGAACACTCATATTCTTTGTGTTGCTTGTTTGAGTGAGGAGCATGCACAGTCAAGCCCCGTTCACACTGCCAGCGACACGCAGCGACAAGATCCCATTCATTTCAATAGAGCGCTGGGTGACATCCGGCGACACGAGTGACTGTGACCGTTGGCGACAGAATGTGGGCGTGTCAAGCGACAAGAGACAAGCGACAAAAGTTGAGAATTTTCAACTTTATGCAAATCAGAAACGATTTTCGCGAGCGACAACCAATAGGAAAGAAGACTTTTAGTGGAGCTCACGTCACAGTCTTGAGTGCAGGCAAGACAGAAAGAAAGAGTTGAGGACTATTTCACTGTTCATACATGGATAATAAAATGATGCATGGAAAAGAAACTGTCAACAGTCTGAGTTTAATTCATACATTTAACGTTATAGTTTAGCTAAACGTGCACGTTTTAGCACTGCTGCTGTTCATTTTACAATTTCCCTGCATTACGTTGACTATTAGGCACAAGAAAATTGATTATTTGTCAAATTCGAATGACGTTTTTATAATTTGTGCCAGTGTGAGTGAGTTTAATTTGTTCATTGATCGATCGTTGATCAAATAAATGATTTAATCCACTGAACACTGCTGTTGTAATATAAAAACAATCTCCCAACAGCATATGTTTTATTTTTAGCCTTAAAAATAATCTTCCGTAATTTAATACCTATCAAATTAAAATTATATAGTTGTATATATCACTTGTGATGGTATTGGGCCCCGCCCCATCTGCCCTCACCTGACAGATCCAGTGCTTTGTATCAGGGTTCGGAAGCACACGCTGCAGTTTCTTCCGCCCCGATGCAAGCACCAACAATACAACTACCCAGTTCTGAGGAATTGGATGTTGTAAGTGTCGATACACACGAGTCTGAGGATTTGCCACCCCAGTCTCGTGTGTATGAGGAGCTGCTTGAGTTTGTCATGAGAATGGTTGAGAGATTAAGTACTGAACAGCCATCTGATAAACAGGATGTTCAGTCTAAAAGTAAGCTCTACGAACGCTACCTGCCCTCTCGTGCACAGCCTCAACACCGGGGTCTGCCGTTTTTCCCCAATCTTCACACTGAAGTGTCTAGATCGTGGGAGAAACTGAGTCTCATTCCGAGTTTACAATGCACAAACATCACAATATTCACAATCATAAGGAATATGGTTATGGAGAAATGCCTAAGGTGAAAGAGACACTCGTGAGCAATCTCTCCCAAGTCTGCATCTTCTCTTAGAGCCCCGGTGTTACCCACCAAACCAGTTATAGTGACATCTGGTTTGGTGGGTAAAGCTTATTCTGCTGCTGGTCAGGCTGCAGCATGTCTCCACACCATGTCATTGCTGCAGGCTTATCAGGCAGACATTTTAGGAGACCTTGATGAGGGTGGGGAATTGGAGCCGTTAATTTAGTCGTTGAAAGATTTCAAAGAGTCTGCAAAACAATCAGCGGCTTTTCAGAAACTTCTCCTCAGCCGAACTCCTTTCTCTGGGGCTGCTGAGCGGGAGCAGCCCCAAACCTCTAAAGCCAGCTCCTCTCATAGGGTCAGTCAAAAAAATAAGTGTGGCTTTCCATGCTCCCCCCACAGAAAAACTGGGGTCACGGGAAGTCTGCTCAGCAGTAGTCGACTAGACCAAAAACTGATCTGAGAAGTGTCACAGTTTATGAATGAGAGTAGTGTACACACACAATGGCCCTAGTTTATCATTCTCTGCGTAGAAACGGGCACATATGTTGGTGAGATTATGCTTACACTCCTCTCACCGCCTGATTTATTAAGCTGTGCATACCTTTGAAATCCAGGTGTTCGCAATACCTGCCCTTGACAAATCACGAAGCTGAAAACGATCGTCAATAGAATAACACGCCCCTAAATATTCAAGGGTGTTTCTCAAAACCAAGAATGCAAAGAACAGAATTGTGTTCTTGGGGAGAACACTCTTGCTAGTTGTTCTTGGAAGAATTAACTCACAAGGTGACGAGCACACAGAACGCTGCTGACAGTTTAACACCCGCTTATGGAGATTCTCACTTCTGAAAACGTCTGCGCACATTTTGGATTCACCAAAATTTTTGTAAAAATGCCAATATTTGAAATCTACGCAGTTGATTTCTCGCATCAAATGTTCTCAGAAGTGAATTTAGTGATTAAATAGTGTACATAATTGTAGAAAAACGAATTGCTGTATTGACCTGCCTCGAATGCCGAATTGAATGCTGGGATATTTCTGCCGTCAAGTTCACACAAGTTAACAACCGATGCATCGTCGCTAAAATGGGCGTGTCAAGAACACACCACTCTTTTAACCATTCCTGCCAAAATGCAAACTTGTGTATTGGGACAGTACTTGGGCCACAAAGATGATGTTTCACAAGAACACAAGGACACAAGTACAGACAAGAGCACAGATTGAGAAAGGCCCCAAGTCTCCGCTTCCCCCATGACCTCATTTTACACCATGGACACATGGAAGACAGCAAAGAAGCGAAACTTCTCTGACGTGGAGCCTAATTGACCTATCACAATGCATTATTTTACAGCACGTCTTTTGAATTAGCATTCAATTTCGAATCACGTCACATGAATAATAGTGATGATGATGTGATGTAAAGTACCATTCATTCACATTAATAATTGCGTGGCAATTTGTAATATTCTTCTTCTTATTATTATGATTTGCATTAATGACGCTTAATGTTATTTAGAAGAAGAATGTAGTTATTATTATTATTATTATCATTTAAAAGAAGAAGAATGTATTTTTTGTTATTTTGTCAGTCTGAATTATTTTTTGGTCATTGAAAGAATTTAATTACTGAACTCAGTCTGTTCGTACCTTCCGGGGATAATCCTGAAACGTCACGGTGAAGCACACAGGCTCGCAAATAAAGGAATACATATGCTTACAAATAAAATGTTTTGGTAGTCACACAAATTAAACATTGAAATCCATGTTGCACAAAAATAAACACTGTGTATATAAATAAAAGTGTATAATTATGTTGTTGTTTTTTTTTTACAGTATTTTTTTTTACCAGTTTAAAGATGCGTTTAAAGATGCGTTCCAAGGCCGGCCTCTTCGGCGGTGCGGTCTGAGGACTTCGCCCAGCAGTTCTCAGCCGCCCCAGCAGCAGCCTTCACCGGAGCCGCGTCGTGGAGGAGGTCGCAGGAAAGCGCCACAGGGTGCCTCTCCCCACGGGTGAGCAGTACTCTAAAATGGTTAAAGAAAGACTTGACACTATCACTGAGCACATAGAGCGGGATGTCGGTGTGTTACGCCCCCGGGCCTCCGCCACTCTCATCCTCCTCTGTCTCTGAGGGGCGCGGATGGCGGTGTGTGTCGTCCCCGGACCACACCACCCTCATCTCCCTCAATCGCCAGACCCCCGGCAGAGCAGACCCCCGTGGAACGCTGGTCCTTCCCTGGTCTCCTCAGTCGGGACGTGGAGTTCGATCGCGCACTCGCTTGGGGGTCGCTGTGCCACCCCCGCCTCTGCCGATCTCTCTGCCCCGCTGCCCCTCCGGGGGGATGCCGGTGGCTCAGATGATCCCACTGGACCAGTTTTTGGGAGCTTGGTTAGAGCTCCCCAATTTGTCCCGTTGGGTCGCCCGAACTATCAGGCTCGGCTATGCGATTCAGTTCACACGGTCTCCTCCTCGCTTTCGAGGAGTCCGCTTTATGGTGGTCGGTGGCAATCCCCCAATCATGAGAGCGGAGGTTGCCACCCTGCTGGCGAAGGGTGCAATCGAGACTGTCCCTCCAGCCGAGATGAGGTCAGGGTTTTACAGCCCATACTTCATTGTCCCCAAGAAGACCGGTGGGTCTACGCTCACGTCGGTGTCTCAACTCGCACACCACCTCCTCTTATGGAGTCAGAAGCACCTGAGGTCCCTTCGTGTTATTTACTTTCCAGAAGCGCGGAACCAGGCAGCCGACGAGCTGTCCCAGATCCGCCCAGTCTCTGGCGAATGGCGACTCCATCCCCAGTCGGTCCAGCTGATATGGGACCAGTTCGGGGACGCACAGATAGATCTGTTTGCTCTGTCTCACTGCTCTGTCCAGTACGCGCACTCTGTTCTTACGTGGACAGAACACGGTGTTTCAGGACCTCAGACCAGCTCTTTGTCTGTTATGTTGGGAGCCAGAAGGGAAGGGCTCTCTCAAAGCAGGGGTTGTCTCACTGGATAGTGGACACCATTGCTTTGGCTTACCAGCAGCAAGGTCGACCGTGCCCCCTAGGTGTGACAGCCCACTCCACCCAGAGTGTGGCTTCCTCTTGGGCTCTAGCGCATGGCGCCTCGCAAGCAGACATCTGCAGAGCTGCAGGCTGGGTGACACCCAACACATTCACCAGATTCTCATAATCTCCGAGTGGAGCCTGTGCCCTCGCTTGTACTCGCTCCGGCCAGTACTGGACCCGCTCAGGTGTCTTCGCTTGCTCTGCCATTCCACTCCATGGACTGGATAAGTAAGATTTTTTCCCTCAGCTGAACCTTCCGTTGAAGCCCTGAGTCCTCCAGTACTGATGATGCTGGCGCCAGTGTCTGTTGCCTGGTCGTCGGCTAGGTGCCTCCGTGTGCATGGTGCCTGCCACTGCCAGTAACCCCCACATGTGTATTCTCCACTGTAAGCCTCTCTGAGCATGTGTCTTCCCTCGGCAAGCCACCTTGCCACCCCTGGAGTCAAGTTTGCCACCCACCGGTTGGTGTCTCCAGTGTTCTTCCATATGCAGCCCTCTGGGTCATATGTGTATTCTTAAGTCCTCCCTACAGGTAGGCATACTGCGGCATATTTCTCCTGAGATATGCTCCCAAGTGTACCTTGGTATTCCTGTGCTAAGTAGGACTCCCTCGTCTGTGTTAAGTTCCGCAACAGGGGTCAGACTCTCGCAGGGCACTGGAAGACAGCTGTGAAGGTGGCGTGATTATAGGACCGCATCCGTAACTCGGAGTGACTACGAAGGGAACGTCTCGGTTATGTATGTAACCCTCGTTCCCTGAGTAGGGAACGGAGACGTTACGTCTCCCTGCCACTTCCGCTGTACCGCTGGGTAGACGCCTGAGTTCAGTCTCGGCTCCTCAGTGAAGACATACTGCTGCACCGCTTCCACTGACGGGGCGAGGCGGAGATACGCTATGCAAATTCCGCAGACCCATGGCATTTCCTTGCCATTGGCTCGTTTTTCAATTCTCGAAGAGGATTGGCTTTCTGAAGCGAAACCCCCATTCTCGTCATCCGACCATAGACTGTAAAAAAAATATGGACGTAGTGTCCGTGATGTCACCCATTGGTTTCTGAAGAGCGTTTTTGACGCCTAAAGTGGGCGGGGCCGGCCGTCGCCCATCTTGGCAGTGCGTCACCTCTCGTCACTACCGGATAAATTAAAATGGGCAAAGAGGCGGGACGCGGGTGGAGCTGAGATACTAATGCTATGCTACTGCCCTCGCGCTGAATTGAAAAAGTAAAGCCAATGGTTAAAGTTCATGTTTTTGCCCTTCGAAATATTATAATAGTTAAGACGTAACTAAAAGTGAGACTATTTACTTTACTTTTTTATCAACTTTATTAATCTCACAAGGGGCAATTAGTTAAGAGCATGTATACAAGTACATAACACAGATCACACACATTTCTCACAACATTCAAGCAGTCAACTATGTGCATCGTGATGCATTATTATTCTGCTAGTTAAAAATGTATTAGTTACTTACAATATTGCTCTAAGCTTGTGCATGTGACAGTGATTCAAGGCAAACACACAAGTCAATCGGCATCTCACGTCAAGTTCGTAAAGAGCTTTAATTCAGTCCATTTTACAATCTGATTGTGGCCGCCTCTCAGTTTCTCAGATGGGTTAAACCAAAGATATTACCTCAGAACTTCAAATAAATGAACTAGAAATCCGCGCTCATTCATTGCATGGACGGCGAGAACGTGCTGAAATCATCAAACATCCATTAGTGCACGTGAGGGAAACAGCTGGAAACACAGCGCTGGTCGTTCTCTCCATAATCAACACGACAGAATCCAACTGTGTGCATGGGCGAAGGTATAATACATGTATTAAATTGTATGAAATAATCCCGGAAAAAGCACAAACACAGCTGAGGGTGACGCTAACAGACCGCAGACAAATGACTAGCATTGAAAGCAGCGGCACCTGTCACTCAAGTGTCCACGCCCTTAATTATGCAGAACTTTAAGGCTTAAATATAATTTAAACAGATGAGTTGTAAAAAAATTCACCCCCCTCACAGTCGTCATGAAGGGCAAATTAGCGACATAGACCAAAACAACTATTTGCCACCAGGCTGTAAACATGTTTTTTTTTTCTGCTGTGAAGTTAGACATTTTAACTAGGGCGAGATACAGGTATTTGACTCTCGATTTGATTGTGTAACAAGTTCATATGCTATATAGTAGTACACAGCGAAACAACGAAATTCAGAGATCTGTTTCCAGCCGCACCGCGGAGAACAGGAGCCATTACGACTACTCGGTCGAGGTAGAGAACTTTCTGTCGTGGCTTGGAAACGTCGACACGGTTGTAAACTGGATGGCGGCGAGTTCAGCAGGACGTGGTCGGGGAAAAAGTAATCGACTGAAAGCGGGAGATTCAAAAAACTTCGGAGCGGTTGAGCACGACTGCTTCGTGAATGAATCAGACATAGGTAGGTCGGCAGAAATGGACTATAGTGAAGGGAAAGATGAAGAAAATGAAGGAATATTGAAGGGAGAGTTTTCAAAAAAGAAAGGCAGTCAAGTAAAAGGGAATAAAAGAATAAGAAATGAAACTGATGAGGGGTCTGAAAGTGAGGAAGAAGGACATGAACAGAATAAGAAGGAAAATGAGGATTTTATTGTCATAATAAGATTCAATGACAAAGATCAAGAGAGCTTGAAGAAGATCAACCCGTTTGTATTAACAAAACATCTGGCAAGTAAGATAGGGGAAATAGTATATGCAAAGGTCCTAAATGATGGAAATTTGCTGGTAAAGTGTGCAAATGAGGGTCAATTTGAGAAAGCAATCAAAGTAAAAGAGATTGGAAAACTAAGAGTGATAAACACAAGGAGGGTGGGAGCAGGGAATGGAGGAGGATGTAAAGGAGTGATCACAGGGGTACCTATGAATGTAGAAATGGAAGAACTTAAAAGACATCTTAAAGGGGGGAAATAGTGACTGCACAAAGATTTAAAACAACAAGAGAAGGAGTGAAAAGGGATAGTGAAACGGTACTGATTGAATTTGAGGGGGAGAATATGCCAAAAAAGGTATACCTTGGTTATATGAGCTACCCAGTAAGAATGTATGTACCAAAACCATTGAGGTGTTTTAAATGTCAGAGGTTTGGGCATATAGCCAATAACTGTAGAGAGAAGAAGAGATGTGCAAGATGTGGGGGCGAACATGACTACGGAGAATGTGGAGCAGGAGTGCAACCAAAATGTTGTAATTGTGGAGGGAACCATAATGTGGCATATGGAGGATGTGAGGTAATGAGGCAGGAAAACAAAATCCAGAAAATAAGAGTGGAAAGAAGGATCACGTATGCAGAAGCAGCAAGAGTGTCAAGAGTACATGACAATATCACCACAGAAAGGGCAGAATGGGGGCTTGAAGAACAACAGCAAAGGAAAAGTGATAAGATGTATGTGGACAAAAAGGACTTGGTAACATTTATTGCAGGAGTGATAAATAGTACTGCTGAAGTTAAATCAAAAAATGATAAGATACAGCTGGTTGTCAAAGCAGCAGTAAATCATTTAGGATTAGTGGGACTGACATGGGAAGAAGTGAGAGAGAATCTCACTAATCAGTCAAGCCAGGATGCATCATGTATTGGTTAATATTAATGGTTATTATTTTACAATGGAATGCAAGAAGCATACTGGCCAATGGCCAGGAATTCAAACATTTCATTAAAGACAGTAAAATAAATCCAGATGTAGTGTGTATCCAGGAAACTTGGTTAAAGCCAAATTTAGAGTTTGAGATTCAAGGGTATATAGGGATAAGAAATGACAGAGATAATGGGGGACGGGGAGGAGGAGGATGTGCTACATTTATTAAGCAAAATATTCCATATAGGGTTCTAGAAAAGGGAAAGGATCTAGAATACATTGTGGTAGCATTATGGGAAAGAGGAGAGGAAGTGGTTGTAATAAACTACTATAATCCTTGCAAAAGGTTGGAAGTAGATAAGTTATCAAGGATACAAGGAAATGATAGACAAAAAGTAATATGGTGTGCAGATTTTAATGCTCATAGTAACATTTGGGGGGTTCACATACAGATGCAAATGGAAGGGTGATAGAAGATTTGATGGATGATAAGGAGTTAGTGTGTATGAATGACGGAAGAGGAACAAGAATAAACATAACAACAGGAAATGAGTCGGCATTAGATATTACATTAGTGTCTAATGCTTTGGCTGGAATAAGTAACTGGCACGTTTGGAATGATTCAACAGTGGGCAGCGATCACTACCCAGTATCATGCTCAGTGGGAGAGCGAGTGGAAGTAAGACCAGGTGAAGGGATGCTAAAATGGAGTTTTAGAAGAGCAGATTGGGAAAAATTTCAGCAATTAAGTGAGGAATCAATATCAAAGATAGACATTTTAGGGAATATAGACGAAACAAACAAACAAATAACTTCAGCAATTATTATGGCAGCAGGTGGATCTATTCCCAAGAGTAAACAAAGGAGGAATAAAAAACTGGTACCATGGTGGACAGAAGAGTGTCGTCAGGCTGTAAAAAACAGGAACAGAGCATTTAAACGAGTTAAAAACACCCACAACTTGCAGCATTTGATTCAGTATAAAAAGGCACAAGCTATTGTGAGAAGAACAGTACGTCAAGCTAAAAGGGCAAGTTGGAAGGAATTTTGCAATGAAATAGGAAGAACAACACCTGTGGGAGAGGTTTGGGGAATGATAAAAAGGATGGGAGGAGTAAGGAGGGAATGGGATATTCCAGTTTTAGCTACTGAGGAAGGAACAGCAATCTCTAATAAGGATAAGGCAGAGATGATGGTAAAAGCATTTGTAAAAATTCACAGTTCTAATAACCTATCAGAAATATGTAAAATGAGAAAGGAAAGAACAATGAGTCAGCACCCAGATGTATTAAACTGGAGGGATAAAGTTGAGGATAAAATTGATGAACCTTTTAATATAGCAGAGTTGATGAGAGCAATAAACAGAGCTAAACCGACATCTCCAGGAAAAGATCAGATATGCTACGTGATGTTAAAACATCTAGGTGAAGGAGCGCTCTTAAAGTTGTTGCACTTTTATAACAGAGTGTGGGAGGAGGGTAGGTTACCAGTAGCATGGAAAGAGGCAGTAGTCGTTCCAATAAGGAAACCTGGCAAGGATCCTTCTAAACCCAGTAGTTACAGACCTATAGCATTAACATCAAATGTGTGCAAAATTATGGAAAGGATGATAACAGAAAGGTTATCCTATATGTTAGGAAAAAATGGAAAACTAGCAAACTATCAAAGTGGTTTTAGGAAAGGAAGGAGTACCATGGATTCGGTGATTAGACTAGAAAATGAAATAAGAAAGGCTCAAGCAAGTAAAGAATCAGTCATCACAGTGTTTTTCGATATAGAAAAAGCTTATGACATGATGTGGAAGGAAGGATTGTTAATAAAGTTGCACTTGGTGGGGGTTGGTGGCAGAGTCTTTAACTGGATAAAGAATTTTTTGTTTGGAAGAAAAATAGAAGTAAGAATAGGGTCAGACATATCAAGTCAGTACGAAGTGGACAATGGAACACCTCAAGGCAGTGTGATAAGCCCACTACTTTTTATCATTATGATCAATGATGTCTTCACTAAGGTGCCAATGGATATAGGGAGATCACTGTTTGCGGATGATGGGGCTTTGTGGAAAAGGGGAAGGAATATGGAGTATGTAATTAGTAAAGTACAAGGAGCAATAGATGAGGTGGTGGAGTGGGGATATGATTGGGGGTTTAAGTTCTCAATAGAAAAAACACAAACAGTCTTTTTCACCAGGAAACAAATTAAGGAAGGGATGAAGTTAAATATGTATGGGAAAGAATTAGAAAGGGTTGGAACATTTAAATTTTTGGGAGTCATCTTCGATTCTCGGTTAACATGGGCGGATCACATAAAGAAAATAGAAGGAAAATGTAAGAAAGTTATTAATGTGATGAGATGTTTGACAGGCAGGG
>JAQIUQ010000925.1:885000-989208 GCA_030378365.1 Hybognathus amarus | reverse complement strand
TAAAAATTATGGTTAGATTTTTTGCAGTTCTTTTTTTCATATAGTAAAGCTCAAAAAACCTCATTCATGCATCTTAGACAAGTCACTTGTATCTTTCTAATGGTTAATGGTCATTGTTTGGAGCTTGACAGACCTTGGTCAGAGAGAGGATCTGAGATGCTTTGAAACTCAATTTTTGTTCCACAAAAAAAAGTCATTGGTTTAGTGGGACATGAGAGGCAGTGAATGATGATAGAAATGTTCTTTAAATTCATGCATCACTCTTTCTAAGGGTTTGAATCTAATCTTAACAGTCTGTATTTTTACCAACTTTTTTACTAGTAATATTATGTATTACTGTGAGCAAATCATCATCTGAGATTTCAAGTTTCTGAGCTGGAAATAATTGTTTGGACTTCATTTTCTGGAATTAATTTGGTTGAATCTCCTGTGTGTCTGGCTTTATATGTAGAGGTTAGTGGAGAAAATGAAATGATGTGTTCAGGATGATTAAAAGTGAAGTGTTGCGATCATTAGCTGACGGGCTGCTTGTGGGAAATACAGTGTCTTGCCAGGAGAGCAAGTCAATTTGAAATGGTCCTCTCTAACCAACCCCAGAAAAACAGCACAATATTTATCTAGAATCCTGTCGAAATCAGTTTATTTCATTCTAAAGTCAAGAAGTATTCACAAGTAACATTTGGCTACATTTGACATGTGTAGTATACATTTAAAAATTCTATTTTCAACTTTTCTATTTATTATATATATATATATATATATATATATATATATATATATATATATATATATATATATATATATATATATATATATATATATATATGTGTGTATATATATACGTACACTCGCGCCACTTTATTAGGTACCCCATGCTAGTAACGGGTTGGACACCCCTTTTGCCTTCAGAACTGCCTCAATTCTTTCGTGGCATAGATTCAACAAGGTGCTGGAAGCATTCCTCAGGGAGTTTGGTCCATATTGACATGATGGCATCACACAGTTGCCGCAGATTTGTCGGCTGCACATCCATGATGCGATCTCCCGTTCCACCACATCCCAAAGATGCTCTATTGGATTGAGATCTGGTGACTGTGGAGGCCATTTGAGTACAGCGAACTCATTGTCATGTTCAAGAAACCAGTCTGAGATGATTCCAGCTTTATGACATGGCGCATTATCCTGCTGAAAGTAGCCATCAGAAGTTGGGTACATTGTGGTCATTAAAGGGATGGACATGGTCAGCAACAATACTCAGGTAGGCTGTGGCGTTGCAACGATGCTCAATTGGTACCAAGGGGCCCAAAGAGTGCCAAGAAAATATTCCCCACACCATGACACCACCACCACCAGCCTGAACCGTTGATACAAGGCAGGATGGATCCATGCTTTCATGTTGTAGACGCAGATTCTGACCCTACCATCCGAATGTCGCAGCAGAAATCTGAGACTCATCAGACCAGGCAACGTTTTTCCAATCTTCTATTGTCCAATTTCGATGAGCTTGTGCAAATTGTAGCCTCAGTTTCCTGTTCTTAGCTGAAAGGAGTGGCACCCGGTGTGGTCTTCTGCTGCTGTAGCCCATCTGCCTCAAAGTTTGACGTACTGTGCGTTCTGAGATGCTCTTCTGCCCACCTTGGTTGTAACGGGTGGTTATTTGAGTCACTGTTGCCCTTCATCAGCTCGAACCAGTCTGGCCATTCTCCTCTGACCTCTGGCATCAACAAGGCATTTCCGCCCACAGAACTGCCGCTCACTGGATGTTTTCTTCTTTTGGACCATTCTTCTGTAAACCCTAGAGATGGTTGTGCGTGAAAATCCCAGTAGATTAGCAGTTTCTGAAATACTCAGACCAGCCCTTCTGGTACCAACAATCATGCCACGTTCAAAGTCACTCAAATCACCTTTCTTCCCCATACTGATGCTCAGTTTGAACTGCAGGAGATTGTCTTGACCATGTCTACATGCCTAAATGCACTGCAGTTGCCGCCATGTGATTGGCTGCTTAGAAATTAAGTTTTAACGAGCAGTTGGACAGGTGTACCTAATAAAGTGTCCGGTGAGTGTATGTATATATATATATATATATATATATATATATATATATATACTATATTAGAATATATTATATTATACTATATTAAAATATATTATATTATTATATTAAAATAATATATTATATTATACTATATTATATTATTTTATTTTGTATTATATTATTTAAATTATAGACATGACAGACTGTTAAGACAAGGCTATGTTCAGCATGCAGTACATGCACACTGTTTAGTGCACACCGTTTAACCCTAACCAGTGTGGCAACTTTGGCTGGTGTGCGAGTACCTGTCTCTGAGCAGTGATCCATATGGGCACACTTCCATTGTCCCACCACTCGTTCACAAACTGGGACTTGTAGTCAGGACTTCTTCTCCCAGGTGCTGGTGTTAAACCACATGTTGTGAATTACACCATGATTCTCTATATATTTCCCTGCAGAAAGATACTTTCAATCATCAATCATACTTAAGAGACGTAGTGTAGGATTTACCTTCAAATAACTGCCACTCTTAAAGCATCTTTTTTATATGTAAAAAGTGTATATTCATATATAATTATAGTGTGTATATATAATTTTATACATTTAGTGTATATATATATATATATATATATATATATATATACACTGTATGTATACACACTAAATATATACATATTTATGGATATATGTATTCATTATTGCCTCTGGACGGATGTGTGTATATATATATATATATATATATATATATATATATATATATATATATATATATATATACTTAGCACTGTCGAATAAAAAAAATCTGTAATTGATCACGATTAATTGCATCTAACATTAAAGTTTTTAATATTTATATTGTAATAATTTCACAGTAAATCTCCAAATTAATGTAGAAACAACATAAGACAGTTATTTTAAACATTTGATTTAACAATGTAGGATATATTCAGACATTGAATATCAAATATCAAATTTGAATATTCAATATCAAAGTTATCAAACACTTCACAGACTTCAATGCACAAATTATACAAATTATAAACTAAAATGTAGATTAATGTATTTACTTAAATTAGCTCATTGTTTCTGCCTTAAATTAAAAATATGTATTTTTTGCATCTTATTGTTAAATGGTTAAATAGCACTTGAATGAAAGATAGAAAAAAAGGATGCTTTTAATGCATACACTGAAAAAAAATAATTGCATGTGTTAACACGTTAATTTTGACAGCTCTAATATGGGCATTGCTTAATATGTGTTGTATTGTACCTGTGAGGATGGTGAAGTGTGTCGGGCTAGTGATAGTGAGGAACGAAGGGTCACGTATGTGGCTTTGACCCCATCCTTCGCCATGGCGTCCAGGTGCGGCGTGTCCACGTCCCTGTCGTAGTCCCATCTGAAGCCATCGAAGGAGACCAGCAGCAGTTTCCTGTGCTCAGTGTCCCGGTGCGCTGGAACGGGGACCGCCAGAGACTGAACACACAAACACAGACAGAGAACCGGCGTCCACAGCATGATCAGAGCGGGTTGTGTTCAGGTGTTCACCGTCTCTGTGACACAATCAGACTGCGTTCGGTTCTCGAGCTCGACCTCTTTTACTCACTCTCGCTGCGCGTCTCTACTGGCCAAAGTTTCATTTGGTTATCTCTATCTCTTTTGATTTGCCGGTTTGCAGTTTTTTGCTGAGAATTGATTTACAATTTTTTTACATATTTGAAAACATATTTTCAAAAATCTTATCAACCACAAACCTTTGATCGGTCAGTGGATGTCATTTGCTTAAATGCGGCAGGATCATTTCCTGTCACTACTTTGCTTTTTTCTGAATCAATGTTTTTTAGTCGTCTGGTGTTTAGTGGATGTATAGAGCTCTCCTCAAGTTCACACAGGTGTCCTATGAACTTAATGAAATGTGTTATCATTGCACTTATCAATGCATGACCAGAGAGCAGATCTTACTGTAACTCACTAATTTCACTATCGTTACTGATCTTGTTAATAAGTTATCGACGTCCTTCTGAAAGAGCTTTTCTCTTGCCTTTGTCCTTGACAGTTGTTCAGTGGAAATATCTAATCTGTGGGAAGATAAAATATTACCCCGCATACTTACAAACAGCTAATTTATTACAACCCTTTGTTAATGATAGAGGTGTCAGTTAAATGTTTGTCTATACGTGTTCTAATATGGTTCTTTTTTTTTAGTCTGATTTGTTCAAATAATGTATTTTCTCATTATTATTTGTATTGTGTATTATTGAATTTGAAGCTTAACCTTTTCACCTTTAAGATTTTCACTCTCATCCTGACTGTGTCACCATGACGACCCTTCACTCCTGTCAGCGTCACCATGACGACCCCACACTCCTGACAGCATTACCATGATGACCGCTCACTCCTGACAGCATTACCATGACGACCGCTCACTCCTGACAGCATTACCATGACGACCCCACACTCCTGACAGCATTACCATGACGACCGCTCACTCCTGACAGCATTACCATGACGACCGCTCACTCCTGACAGCATTACCATGACGACCCCACACTCCTGACAGCATTACCATGACGACCGCTCACTCCTGACAGCATCACCATGACGACCCCACACTCCTGACAGCATTACATGACGACCGCTCACTCCTGACAGCATTACCATGACGACCGCTCACTCCTGACAGCATTACCATGACGACCCCACACTCCTGACAGCATTACCATGACGACCGCTCACTACTGACAGCATTACCATGGCGACCCCTCACTCCTGACAGCATCACCATGATGGCCCCTCCCTCCTGACAGCATTACCATGACGGCCCCACACTCCTCACAGCATTACCATGACGACCGCTCACTCCTCACAGCATTACCATGACGGCCCCTCACTCCTCACAGCATTACCATGACGACCGCTCACTCCTGACAGGATCACCATGACGACCGCTCACTCCTGACAGCATTACCATGACGACCGCTCACTCCTGACAGCATCATCATGACGGCCGCTCAGTCCTGACAGCGTTACCATGTCCGCTCACTCCTGACAGTGTCACCATGACGACCGCTCACTCCTGATATTATTACCATGGTAACCCCTCACTCCTGACCGCATCACCAAGATGATCCCTCACTATTGACAGTGTCACCATGACGACCCCTCACTCCTTACCAGCGCCACCATGACGACATTGTCACCATGACGACCCCCTCACTCCTGACAGCGCCACCATGACGACAGTGTCACCATGACGACCCCTCACTCCTTACAGCGCCACCATGACGACAGTGTCACCATGACGACCCCTCACTCCTGACAGTGTCACCATGACGACCCCTCACTCCTGACAGTGTCACCATAACCCCTCACTCCTGACAGTGTCACCAAGACGACCCCTCATTCCTGACGGTGTCCCCATAACCCCTCACTCCTGACAGCGTCACCATGACGACCCCTCACTCCTGACAGCATCACCATGATGACCCCTCACTCCTGACAGTGTCACCATGACAACCCCTCACTCCTGACGGTGTCACCATAACCCCTCACTCCTGACAGCATCACCATGACGACCCCTCACTCCTGACAGTGTCACCATGACAACCCCTCACTCCTGACAGTGTCACCATAACCCCTCACTTCTGACAGCGTCACCATGACGACCCCTCACTCCTGACAGTGTCACCATGACAACCCCTCACTCCTGACAGTGTCACCATAACCCCTCACTCCTGACAGCATCACCATGACGACCCCTCACTCCTGACAGTGTCACCATGACAACCCCTCACTTCCTGAGAGTGTCACCATAACCCCTCACTCCTGACAGCATCACCATGACGACCCCTCACTCCTGACAGCATCACCATGACGACCCCTCACTCCTGACAGTGTCACCATGACAACCCCTCACTCCTGATAGTGTCACCATGACGACCCCTCACTCCCTGATATTATAACTATGGTAACCCCTCACTCCCTGACAGCATCATCAAGATGATCCCTCACTATTGACAGTGTCACCATGAAGACCCATCACTCCTTACAGCGTCACCATGATGACCCCTCACTATTGACAGTGTCACCATGACGACCCCTCACTCCTGACAGCGTCACCATAAACCCTCACTCCTTACAGTGTCACCATGACGACAGTGTCACCATGACGACCCCTCACTCATGACAGCATCATCATGACGGCCGCTCAGTCCTGACAGCGTTACCATGTCCGCTCACTCCTGACAGTGTCACCATGACGACCGCTCACTCCTGACAGTGTCACCATGACGACCCCTCACTCCTGATATTATTACCATGGTAACCCCTCACTCCTGACCGCATCACCAAGATGACCCCTCACTATTGACAGTGTCACCATGGCGACCCCTCACTCCTTACAGCGCCACCATGACGACAGTGTCACCATGACGACCCCTCACTCCTGACAGTGTCACCATGACGACCCCTCACTCCTGACAGCATCACCATGACGACCCCTCACTCCTGACAGTGTCACCATGACGACCCCTCACTCCTGATAGTGTCACCATGACGACCCCTCACTCCTGATATTATAACCATGGTAACCCATCACTCCTGACAGCATCACCAAGATGACCCCTCACTATTGACAGTGTCACCATGACGACCCCTTACTCCCTGACAGTGTCACCATGATAACCCCTCACTATTGACAATGTCACTATGACGACCCCTCACTCCTCACAACGTCTCACAGGTGTCGCTCATCGGTAATCACGCCACCGGCCTCGCGCCGTTCTCCGCGGCCTCACTCATCCCGCTCGTCACAGTAAACATAATGAATGGCGACTGTACAAACGCAAAAGCCGAATCCCGGACATTTCGGGCGATCTCGAAACGCATTTTCGGGCAGACTCATCACTCATCACTATTGACCCCATCCCCTTGGCCACTTTTTACCGCAGCTCTCACTTTTTGACTCCGTCACCATAATGACACATTACTCCAGACAACATCACCATGACGACCTGTTACAGAAAGTGTTCTGATATTCACACCTTCACCAGGACGACACTTCACATATTTTTAAAGTTTACAATAAATAATTTTGTCAGATATCTTGTTAGAAATTCTCACTAATGACTTATTGTACAGAATATTAGCCTTTTTCATTTCTTTAGCAGAACATTCACAAAATGAACAGCCATTTGAAAATTCATGTGTTTAAATCAACTTAACTTGCTTAAGAAAGTGTTTTGAAACATGACAGACGCATCCGCGAGCAGGAGAAGTCGCTCATAGCTGCGAGGACTGTTGTTATTTGCACTGATTTTAGGCTGTATATGTTTTTGGTTCCTGGACCACTGATGTTTTCAGTGCCACTGTTTTAAGTGTAGTTTACAGTCAGAGCAGAAGGGGGCGCACACGAACTGCACATGGTGACTACAGTCTTCTGGTGGTTTTCACACAAAGCTGGTTATAACATCTACAGACTAACCTTTAGTCAGATTAACACACAAATAATCCGCTCAGCTGAACGAGGTTCACTATTAGCTTATCAGTAACTACTATACCTCACTGAAGACTACTAAGAACTACTATGCACAGATTCATATTTCATATTAATAATGCATAATGTATAATTGAAGGTAATGGTAACCATAGTAATGACTCAAGTGTTACTACGTCTTTCTAAAGGAACTGCTAATTATCTGTATCAGTTTTCTTAAGTGAAGATCATGAGAACACACTACTAATGACTAAAGTGTGACCAAATCCATCAGAAGGAATTACTATTCACAATCTTGAAAAAAAAATCTCAAAAGCTTACAATAACGTCAGTCAATATATTAGGAATTATCATGTTTTTCACTCAAGAATATGGATCCAAACAATTACACTTGAGTCATTAAAGGTTACGATCACCTTATGCTATAAATTATGCATTATTCATGTTAATTATGAAACTGTCCTTAGTAGTTAGAGAAAAAATTGTAGTTACTGATGATAGTTTGGTACTGATGGTAGTTTCTTGGTAGTTAATAGCGCATTACTCAATTGTTCCTGTGTAGTTATTCATTAATGAAGAAACAGTATTATAAAGTGTTACCGTAACTCTTTATCTTCACACAGATTAGATATTTCCCTTCAATGTCTATCATGAGCAAACATAAGTGACATAAAAAATGTATGAACAGAAGATAATATTAGTGTGTATTATAGTCACAAATTTCTCCTGAAACACATCTCTGAGTTTATTAGTGAACTATTTTTCAAATCTGACCAATATTTTATATTATACTATAAAATCATCTGGAAGTGACTTCCCAGTGAACTGGGAATGTTCTCAACATATTATTTATTATTATACATCATTGATGGAATGCTTTTAAACAATTTTCCAACTTGTTTCATTCAAAAGTTATGTTCTTATGACGTTTGCAGAGTGACAAAAATGAATATTTCCATAAATTTTGCATTACCAAGAACTTTTTTTTTTTTAAAACAGGATGTTTTGAACATTTAGTGAACACTCTAAAATAATGTTTTCATAAATCAAAAATCAAAACGTTCTAAGAATATAGTTTTGTTTGCTGGGTTTATCCTTACAGGAACCTCAACCTGTCTCCAGCCAATGGCAACTCTTCTCTGGGGTAAAACACAAAGTCACAATCCTGCTGAGCACACACACGCACGCAGGCACGCACACTTTAGGCTGACACTGAACACCAGGGAATCCTTCCTAGTAAGAGAAGAGCAACTGTGTGTGTGTGTGTGTGCACGTTAATAATGACACCGCAGAGACAAGGACCCAAAGCCAATTTCTCACAATGTTCTAATCCTGATCTCTCTCTCAGTGTCGGAGATAAACTAAGAGGTTAATGCAGAGAACACTGTCTCCCTCTGTGTGTGTGTGTGTGTGTGTAGAGAGCGAGTGCATTTAAAGAGACGGTTCACCCAAAGCAGAAGTAGGTAATCCAGGGGCCAAAGAGTAAAAGTCCTGCCATATGTTTATTCCACCCATAGACTCAGATGATTTCACTAATTAGTTCTGTCTCCTGTCTGACTTAGCAAATCCAGGTGATTGGAACAAAAAACTGAGGAGGACTTTTACTTTCTAAACCTGGACTTTACACCTCTGCCCTGCATAGCAATGCATCATGTCAGCCAAGAGCAAAGAAATAAACCAGAACTGGACCTTATAGTAGCCAAAGAAAATATGTGTATATTAAATATGGAGTCTACAAAAGTTTTATTGAGAATTAACAGAGTTTTAACTCTGTTTCATTTGAAGTCACCATAACAGTGATTAGTGTTTTTATTAGTTTTATTAGTGTATTTTATTAGGCTCTTAACTCTTATTACATCTAATGTCTATGTTGGCTTCTGTGATTGTGTTTGTCAAACTCATTGCAGCAGCAAAGAAGGCTAAAGTGAAATGAGATCAGGTGATGATGGTTACCTGTTGATGGTTTTATAATCATCATGAAATAGACTCATTCACTGAGGCATTTTAATATAACAATCATGTCACATTGATATATTTTTTTCAACACAAACCCTGTTACTGCAATATTATAACAATAAGTTAGAAGACTTTGACAAACAACAATCATCATATGAATCTCAACAATGGTGACTATCAAAAGTACTCACGCTGTGGGTACCAGCATAGTGCAAAACTCCCAGCATGCATTGCAACATGAATAAATTATGCAGCTGAATTATCCTAGAATTTAGTTTGATTCTAAATATTTGCTTTTATTTTTTGCTGTCGTTTTTGTTGTAAATTAGTAGTTTTTTCAGTGATGTTCTGAATTATTCAGTTTATCTAAATATTTGTGATTGTCACTATTGTTGAGATTCATATGCAGATTTTTGATGTTTGTGTGTCAACACCATTTTTTTTTATTTCATGTCAGATTTAAACCGATTGTTATAATGCTGGATCTCATGCTGCAGTAACACAGGGTTTGTGATGTGAATATATATATATTAGTGAAACAACATAATTGTTCAGTCAGCCAATGAGTCACAGGAGCCAAAAAGGACTAAATATATATTAATAGTTAAGAGCCCTACTAATTGAAACACTCATCACTGTTATGGTGACTTTAAATAAACACAAGAGTTAAAACCTCTGTTAATTCTCAATAAATCCTTTTGTAGACATCTGACAGAAATAAAGTCAGTCTGGTTAGTAATAAGTGAAGCTGGTAATGCTGGTCTTAGAGTGTTTATTTCTCCTCTGCTGAAATCTTCACAGTTTTAATGTCTTCTTTTTCTCTTTATTGGATTTCATCTAAGGCTCTTTGCTCTTGGCTGACATGTGCCATTACTATGCAGAGATGTCAAGTCCAGGTTTAGAAAAGTAAAAGTCCTCAGTTTTTTGTTTCAATCACCTGGATTTGCTAAGTCAGACAGGAGACAGAACTAATTAGTGAAATCAGATGACTTAGTTCATGGGTGGAATAAACACATGGCAGGACATTTACTTCTTTGGCCCCTGTATTACCCACTTCTGCTCTTTAGTACCTGTACATGAGAGACACGTTCAACATGACATTTAAAAATAATTTATTTATGTGCTGCCAGGATTCATGGAGGCAAACACTTCATGTTTGCATTTGTCTATTAGTTTTATTTTTAGGCTTTACTGATGTTTGAATTTGAAGTTTCATATAAAACACAAACTATATTTATTTTAGATATATTTTCTGTGGTTACAAGGCATTTACTTAGTAGTCAAAAGAATCTACTCTCTTTTACACAACAAAACCTCCAGTGTTAAATTAACACTCTGATTATGGACTCATATACACACTAAAGCAGTGTCAAAGTTAATGAGATAATTAAGTGAATAATTTGTTGATGATTGAGTATCATTTAAGACGCATGTTGATAACAAGCAGAATCACTGAAGGAGAAAAACGTAATTTTAAGACACCATTATGGTGATCAGTGTTTGCTTAAGTTGTGCTCTTGACCCTTAAATCATTACCTTTAGATTTAGTTTGGCTGCTGTACATAAGTTATAACAGCCAGATGAACATATAGAAAAGGTGATCTGATGGTGTTAGATGTGTTTTAACATAATCATTTTTTCACAATCATTTGACCTGAATCACTGAACTCATATATAGGCCAATTTCTTGATAGGCCAGTTAAGTTTACTTTTTAATTATAGCAGCACTGCCCTGTATGGCATCATATTTTTAGCCTTTTCAATGAAAAAAAAATGGTAACACTTTACAATAAGGTTCATAAGTTAACATTAGTTAATGTATTTACTAACATGAACTAACCATGAGCAATACATTTGTTACTGCATTTGTTAATCTTTGTTAATGTTAGTTCATGAAAATACAGCTGTTCATTGTTTGTTCATGTTAGTTCACGGTGCATTAACTAATGTTAACAAGATTTTAATCAAGTATTAGTAAATGTTGAAAATAACATTAACAAAGATTAACAAATGCTGTATTTGTGCTATTCATTATTAGTTCATATTACCTAATGTAGTCTAATGTTAGCTAACGAACCTTATTGTAAAGTGTTACCAAAAGATAATTAAAAACAATTATGTTGGCACACACAGACATCAAGAATTAGCGTATGAATCTCAGCAATGGTGACAAACAGATCTCCTCTGAACATAAGCTCATTATTTATTCATACCACAATGTATGATTGGAGCCATGAATGACTTTTTATTGGTGACACCCCAGAATGCACTGCAACATGCTTTATAATTGTCACCATTGTTGAGATTCACAGGCTGATTCTTGATGTCTTTTTGTGTAAAAACTCTATAATAAATTTAAAAAAAAGTTTTTTGTATATGAGACGTGTATAAAAATTTACTCTGGATTACTTTGTAAAAGTTTAAAACACTATGTTGTGCAAGAATAGCGCTGTTATAATTGATAAAATAAACCTAATTTGGGCTCTATATGAGTTCAGTTATTCAGGTCTAATGATTGTTTAAATACAACCATCACAATCAGATCACCTTTTCTATGAGTTCATCTGGCTGTTACAACTCCCATACAGCAGCCAAACAAAATCTGAAGTTAATGATTTAAGGGTCAAGCGCCCAGCTAAAGCAAACACTGATCACCATAATGGTGACTTAAAATGACCTTGCTTGTTACAATCAGGTGTCTTCAATAATGCTCAATCATCACTCAATTATTCACTTAATTATCTCATTAACTTTAACACTGCTTCAGTGTTTCATATGAGTCCACACTCATATAAGGTTTTGATTTTGCTGTGTACTCTAAATATGAACTTTGGTTTCTTCCTTTCTATAAAAAAGAAATGCACTTCTAAGCCCTAAAATTACTATTTATGCATCTGAATTACATATCAAATTTCAATCCATTTTTTTATTACACAGTTTTAACATAAACTAAGTAACCTTAACATGATGCATATTTGTCAGTTATACATAAATTAAACAGCTGAATTTTGACCTGGATTCATTTTACATGGCCGTCAATGAAAAATGATTAATTTTGTGTGGTTGTAAGCATCCTTGCTAACCAGCCAAACCTTGACCTCCGCTCTCCTTCAGAACATGTAGGTGTGTTTCTAATCCTGTGATAATGATATTTCCGTAGTTGACCCGTGTGTCTCGTGTGTGTGTGTGTGTTGAGCTGGATACATCTGTTCCTCTCTGATCTGAACTATTGGAAATCAATAGCTGTGGAATCAGCCAATCAGAGCCCATTACCGCCACAAGCACAGCAGATTCTCTCCTCTCTCTCTCTCTCTCTCTCTCTCTCTCTCACTCTCCAGCCATCACTGCAGGGGTCAGAGGTCACCCATGGCAGTCATGTATATAGTCATGTAAGCCCACGTGAGAGAAAGGTGAAGGAGGGCTTTATTTTTGGACAGGGAGGAAAACAGGTACAGAATCGATCTGTTTACACGGGGGTCACGAGCGCAGAACGACCTCAGAGAGAGAAGACAAGCTACGGTAAACTACAGTACATTACATTTTTGCACCTGCCAGTGAATGACAACATTTACCAGCCATAAGTATATTTAACTGGCATATGCATTATTTATAACACCAGTGGTGTTATTACGCAGGGCAGGAGAGTCGAGGATCTGTATGCTGCAAAAATTTCATTCAAACACCGACTAATATATTTATAACAGGCAGAGGTGGAAAGTAACTAATTACATTTACTCGCGTTACGTAATTGAGTAGTTTTTTTGTGTACTTCTACCTTTTTAAGTAGTTTTTAAAATCTGTACTTTTACTTTTACTTAAGTACATTTTGTTTGAAGTATTGTACTTCGCTACATTTTAAATCATATCCGTTACTGAGTAAAAAATAATAGTACACGGGAGAAAAAAAAATTATCACACTCCGGAACCTACTGCATTGGTTGAAAGGCGGGAGAACAAACGCGCAAGAAAGGTGACGCAGACCCATAGACAGACCCAGCTGAAGCTGAAAACGAAATCGCGCTCGAATTCTTATGAAACGAATTATGTCCTCGAGGATTTGTTTGCTAAAAATGTGGACGCAAAGTGGCTGCAAAAGGAGGATATAGGACACTACCCCTCCTGCAGATAAAGGTATGTGCCGATTATAACTTCGAGATGACTTACGTGTGATGCAAGAGGAAATCCCGAAATCCAGTCATGAAAGTGGAATTATTCACTTAACGCATCACGTAAAACATGCAAAATAATAGAGATACATGGAAAGTAGAACTGTGCAAATAATCCATCGTGTGAATATTTCAAGCACAAAAATACTGCATGTAAATGTATAACCCTATTTGTTCTGCTGAGCTGCGCCGCGTTTTGTCTACTAAGTTAACTTAGTACATAATCAAGTATGCGTGACATTCATGTGCTGTGTCTGAAATCTCCACTCAAAGCACTACTCCCTGAACCCCTATGTTGGGGTAGAGAGCAGAGCACTATATAGTGAGCTCACCAGCGTAATAGAAGTCACTTTCGGACACTACTCGATCGTCTCTCTGCGCGTCGATTGCATTACCTGTCAGCTGGTGCCCAGTCGGCTCTGGGCTTAATCAGATTTTTTAAAATAAATACATTACATTATACTGAGCTTATTTCTCCAAAATTTAAAAACTAAAAGTGATTTCTGGCCGTTTTTGTTATAATGCACTGACTCCACACATGATTATAACTTATTTTTACGATCACGCACAATGCATGATGGTGTAGGACTTTGTTAGTGACCATCGGTTGTAAACATGGTTGTACACTACTTTTCAAAATGCATTCTGGGATACATTGAGAGGACTATATAGGGTATAATAATCATCACTATACATTTCGGACAGCACTACAAAATGGCGAGCTCACTATATAGTCCACTATATAGTGAGTAGTGAACATTTCAACACAGCAATGGTGTTTTCAGCGTCTCGCAAACAATTTGTGAATATGAACATTTCCAGAGCTGCTCTGAGAGAACGCCTAATGGGCATTTTCATAATTTTATTTGAGAAAAACGTTGTTCTTTTTTACACTTTTCTTCACTTTTGGTCTTTCACTACAACCCCGTCAAAATAAAAGTTGGGTTTCACTATGAGAAATTATGACAGAAATATATTACTATTGTAGGCATACAGAAGAACGTAGCCTACCTCTCAAAATAATAATAATAACAACAACAATATTAATACATTTCATTATTTAAAGGAATATTTTTTTTGTCCATGGTTTAATTTAGTAAATCTGTTTTTGCAGCGCTTTCCCCAAAAATAAAAGGACGCAAGTTTAAATTTACATTTGATTACCACCGTTTTTGATAATATATTTGTATTAAATACAAAGAAACATTAATTTTCTGAATAAAATACATTTCATAGGACAATATAATTCTTAAACATCTTAATAAATAATTAATGCTAAAAATAAGTTGTCATTATCAATTATCGAATTTGATTTATTAGACATGTTTTGTTAAAATTTTAATAAACAAAACAAACAAATGGTTTCAAGTTTACCATAATTAAAAGCATTTGTTCAACCAAATAAAAACCCTGTTTTCGTAATAATTTTAACTGATGGTAATAATTTATTTAATAATTGATTAATACTGTAAACCATGGTATTTTCTGAGCCGTTATCATACTGTGAAAATCTCAGTACCATTACAACCCCACACGGGGATTCCTCCATCCCGGTGTTAAAAAAGTAACTCAGATAACTTTTGCTTTCCAGTAAATTTTAAATGAGCTACTTTTTACTTTTACTTGAGTAGATTTTTAGACCAGTACTTTTACTTGTACTTAAGTAAAATTTTATTGAAGTAGTAGCACTTTTACTTGAGTAGCATATTTTATTACTTTTCCACCTCTGATAACAGGGTAATAAAAGCAACAGCTTAACAAACGTGCAAAGACCGATATACACAGGATAACAGAGGCATAATGAGGAACATTTGCGGGAAATTAATCGCTATAGCAACAAACAAGTGAGCTAAACTCTTTTTTTTAGTTTTTAAAAATTTGTCCATATTGTTTTTTACAAAAATTTTAGTTAGTAGTTCAACTTAAACTAAACGGAAATTAGAAATGTTGCTATGGCAACTAGATGAAATAAAATATATATATATATATTTTTATATATATCAATACGATAAAAACCTTGCTTAAGATTACTTTGCAAATATTTTTTTATGTTTTTGAAAGAAGTTCTTCTGCTCTCCATTGCTGCATTCATGTGATCAAAAATATTGTGAAATATTATTACCATTTAAAATAGCTTTTTTCTATGTGTTAAAATGTAATTTGTGAATTTCCAGCATCATTAATCCAGTCTCCAGTGTCACATGATCCTTCAGAAATCACTCTAATATGATGATCTGATGCTCAAGAAACATTTATGATTATTATCATTGTTGAAAACACTTGTGCTGATTAATATTTCTGCGGAAACTGTTATATGTTTTATTTCAGCAGCATTCATTTGAAATAGAAATGTTTTATAACATTATAAATGTAATTGCTGGCACTGATCAATGCTGAGTAAAATTATGATTATTCAGTCGGACTGTAGAAGAATACATATAACATTTCACATAATGCACTTTATGTTGTATTATAAATTCCATTATTATATATAGCTTTAGACTCTCAGTAATAAACAACAGGAGAAGGTGATGCATGACAGAATGATTTCAGCTAAAGACTCATCTATTTGTTTAGGTTTCAAATGATCTACTTTTGGGTTGATATGATTGTGTATTGTCTTGGCCTTTTTTTTATGTGAATATTTATATGTACGTTTTCTGTTGTGAAGCTCTTTGTGTCCTTCTGTCTGTGAAAGGTGCTATAGAAATAAAGCTTACTTACTTATTTCTGCATGATGGATGTTTCTAAAAGACTTCAGGTAGAGTTACAAAGGGACTCAATTCAAGTCAGGAAATGCCATTTTCTTTTTCCGTAAAGAGAATCGCTCTTTATGAGACAGTCTATTACATCCACAGAGACTCGAGCAGCTTTTTTGATTCAGTACCAAGGACTCGGATCTCAAGAGACGCTTAAAGGCAAAAAGCTGAACGGAGGATTCAAAAGGTGTGTGTGATGAGTCTGAGCTACAGATGGACATGAAGGACACACACAGACATAAAAGAAAGTAAAAAGAGTCCCATGATTCTTTGCTCTGGTTTCAAGAGTGTCTGGTGACATTAAGTTTATGGCTCTTTCCAGGACAAGGACGACGCAGCTTTCAGTGAACGAGTCTTTAGAGGATCGTACAGGCCTGATGAGAGCGCAGCCGTTCCTCGACCCCGAAACTTGTCCCGTGTAACGGTAGAAGTACTTTTACTTCGAAATGATCATTTTTACAAACTTATTAGCATTTTACAAACTTCTTTCAACATTGATAATAATAAGAACCACTATTAAGAGCACTAGTAACAATATTAGAGTGATTTCTGAAGGATCATGTGACACTGAAGACTGGAGCAATGATGCTGAAAATTCAGCTTTGATCACAGGGGAAAAATACATTTTACAGTATATTCACATAGAAAACAGTTATTTTAAAATTTCATAATTTTTTTGCAATATTAAATTTCTTTCTGTACAGAGCATAATCCCCAGTGTTAAATTAGCACTGAGAGTGTTAAATTAACAGGAGAAGTGTGAATTATGTGAACTCTGAGCGGAATGTTAAATAAACACTGAAGCAGTGTTAAAGTTAATGAGATAATTAAGTGAATAATTGAGTGATGATTGAGCATTATTGAAGACAACAAGCAGAATCTCTGAAGGAGAAATCCGGAAAGTCACCATTATGGTGATCTGTGTTTGGTTTATCTGGGCTCTTGACCCTTAAATAATTAACTTTAGATTTTGTTTGGCTGCTGTATGTGACTTATAACAGCCAGATTAACAAATAGAAAAGGGGATCTGATTAACATAATCATTAATTGACCTGAATTGCTGAACTCATCAAGAGCATAAATTCCAAGATTAATTTAGAGTATAGCATTTTTAGCCTTTCCAATGAAATCCAAACGATTAAAAAAAATCCAAAAGATATTTTTATATAGGCACTCACAGACATCGAGAATTAACGTATAAATCTCAGCAATGGTGACAAACAGATCACCTCTGAACATAAACTCATTATTTATTCATGCAGCAAAGCATGAGTTTTGATTGGTGGCACCCAGAATGCAATTCAACATGCTTTATAATTGTTACCATTGTTGAGATTCACAGGCTAATTAGTGATGTCTGTGTGATTAAAAAAAATTATAAGAGAAACTTTTAAGAAATTATTTTAAACACACTGTAAACGTTAAAAATATTATGCTGTACATGGTCACTACTGTGATAATTCAAAGTAAACTAACGCAGAAATTAGGCTCTATATGAATTCAAGTCAAATGATTGTGAAATACTGATTATGTTAAAACATCCATCACTATCACATCACCTTTTCTGTTTGTTCATCTGACTGTTATAACTCATGTACAGCAGCCAAATAAAATCTAAAGTTAATAAATTGAGGGCCAAGAGCCCAACTAAAGCAAACACTGATCACCATAATGGTGACTTAAACATTACGGTTTTCTCCTTCAGTGATTCTGCTTGTTAACATCAGGTGTCTTCAATAATGCTCAATCATCACTCAATTATTCACTTAATTATCTCATTAACTTTAACACTGCTTCAGTGTTAATTTAACGCCCTGCTCAGTGGTTATATAATTCACACTTTAAAGTGTTAATTTAACACTGGGGATTTTTTTTGAGTGTGTTTGATCAAATAAATGCAGCCCTGATGAGTAGAAGAGACTTTGTTCAAATGAAGGAGTATATCACAATATAGTTTTTTTAGCTGGAAAATTGTTTATATATTAATAAATATTGCTGTAATGGCTATTTTTTGGATAATCAAAGAAAGGGAAAGTTGACAATTCATAAATGCAAACCAAAAGTCAAGCATGCACATAGCCTAAAGTTTAATAGACATATATGAAAAAGAGTGTTTTTAACATATGCATTGCATGCACTGACAGCATCACAGTTTCCCAATAGCTTGCATTAATTATCAGTTATTTATTAGGTCAGTTATTCATTAGCATGAATAAGAATAAAAATTATTGGGGGGAAATGTGTGAAAATGCATGCTAGCAATTAGTTGGTCAAGCATTTGCATACAGTATGTGTCTTAGTTTTTTTTTTTTGTTAGGATAGGAACAAAACACTCGCGTTCATGTTTCCTCCGTTGTGTAATTAAGCAGCATCCGGCTTTCTTTAACATTAAATCAATCAATTCAATCTCTTGAATAATCTCTATGAGGTCCAATCCCTGTGTGTATATTTTGCAATATCCCGCTAATTTTTCTATTTTCACGTTGCTTCTCTGCAGATGAACACAAACCCACCTCCATGTCTCTGTATTGTGTTCCTTTATTTGCAGAAGAAAGCATTTTCCAAAGGCTTTCAATAAAGTCACTGTGTCAGTATAAAGAGCACATGTTCAACCCAGAGAGAGAGTGTGTTTTCTGTTGGCTTTTCCCTTTGGGATCTACAATGAAGAACAACACGCGCTCAGATGAGTTTTCCCCGTGGGCGCATCGTCGCAGTCATTTCTCCCTGCTTTGCCTTTGCCGGCGACCTTCAGTCCTGCTGCGCTTTGAAAAGCTTCTTTATCTGACTGAAAAACACTCTTGTTTTGGGGACAGTCTCCATTAGGGTGGAAGTGAAGATGGAAGCTCTTGATTTTACCCTTTTGTCATTCACACCTTTAATAAGCGACAGATGATTAAATCAAACATAGTGCATTTTGTAATGTCTTCAAATGAATTTTTTTTACTCGAAGGAAAAAAGACTGACTTTTTCCCCTCAGAATAGTTTATATCTCAAAATTCTGACTTTACAACAAGCAATTGTGACTTTATATCACACAATTCTGACTTTATATTTTCGCAATTCTGACTTCATATCTTGCAATTCTGACTTTATATTACGCAATTCTGACTTTATATCTCGCAATTCTGACTTTATATCTCGCAATTCTGGCTTTATATTATGTCATATTTCTGACTTTATATTCATTCTATATAACTTGCAATTCTGACTTTATATTTCACAATTCTGACTTTATATCTTGCAATTCTGACTTTATATCTCGCAATTCTGGCTTTATATTTCGGCAATTCTGGCTTTATATCACGCAATTCTGGCTTTATATTCGCAATTCTGACTTTATATCTTCAATTCTAACTTTATATCTAGCAATTCCGACTTTATATTTCGATTTCGAACTTTATTTCGCAATTCCAACTTTATATTTTGCAATTTCGAACTTTATATCTTCGCAATTCCGACTTTATATTCTCGCAATTTTGAGACTTATATTTCGCAATTTCGAACTTTATATCTTGCAATTCCAACTTTATATTTCACGATTCCAACTTTATATTCTGTCACTTCTGACTTCATATCATTGCAATTCTGACTTTATATCTCGCAATTCTGACTCTTATATCTGTCGCACTTCTGACTTTATATTTCGCAATTCTGACTTTATATCTCGCAATTCTGACTTTATATCATCGTAATTTCTGACTTTATATCACGCAATTTCTGGCTTTATATCATGCAATTTGGCTTTATATTGCAATTCTGGCTTTATATTTCGCAATTCTGACTTTATATTTGCATTTCTACTTTATATCTCGCAATTCTGACTTTATATTCGCAATTTTGACTTTCATATTCTCGCAATTTTGACTTTATATCATGCAATTTCTGACTTTATATCTTGCAATTCTACTTTATATCTGCAATTCTGACTTTATATCTCGCAATTCTGACTTTATATCTCGCAATTCTGACTTTATATCTCAATTTCTGACTTTATATCACGCAATTCTGGCTTTATATCACTGCAATTCTGGCTTTATATCACGCAATTCTGGCTTTATATCACGCAATTCTGGCTTTATATCATCGCAATTCTGGCTTTATATTATCACGAAATTATGACTTTATATCATCGCAATTTCTGACTTTATATCTCGCAATTCTGACTTTATATCTCGAATTCTGACTTTATATCTCGACAATTTCTAGCTTCATATCATTCAATTCTGACATATATATATCATATATATATATATATATATATATATATATATATATATATATATATATATATATATATATATATATATATATATATATATATATATATATATATATATATATATATATATATATATATATATAAAGAGCCCAGCTAATTCAAACACAGATCACCATAATGGTGACTTGAAATTCCGTTTTTCTTCAGTGATTCTGCTTGTTAACTTCAGGTGTCTTCAGTAATACTCAATCATCACTCAATTATTCACTTAATTATCTCATTAACTTTAACACTGCTTCAGTGTTCATTTAACACTCTGCTCAGAGGTTATATAATTCTCACTTCTGGTGTTAATTTAACACTGGGGATTTTGCTGTGTATGGAACGGCTTTTCTAAGGTAAATCATTTAACATTACGCATTGTTTACAAGCCGTTTTATCTAGTAGTAAAGAGGAAGGGAGGAAGAGATGATCAGTTCACATGCCACTGGCGCTTGCTGTTCAAGAAAGTTCTGAGCAAGTTTCACCCTGCTAAAACCTTTCTCCCTTTGCATCAGCTCTGTTTTTCCAACTTCCAGGTCTTGCGCTTTGGGAGCTTGTGTGAAAATTGCAGCGAGATTTGTGTGTGTAATAAGGTCCCGTATGAGTTCAGAGATGTCGCCTCTTTATTCGTTTTCTCCTCGTTTTTGTGTGCTTTTCCGTCGTAAAGACGTCCTACTGTGGCTGTCTGAGGCCTTGCTCTGTCTCTTGAGGTCATCAAACACGAGATGTGCTCTGGGTTCAGGAGACCGCAGACAGGAGCTGACCAAACATCTCTGGGTCAGACAGAAGCATTTTCACACCGAACTGAAGGACGTGTAGAGGTTTTCAGAAGAACACATGTGAAGGATTTGCTGCTCTTTCCACAATATTTTGCCAGTTCAATTGGATTAGATATTATGCAAGCTTGTTTCCACCACAGAATGAAAATTAAAAAAGGTAATTGCGACTTTTTATCTAGCAATTCAGACTTTTTTTTCCTCACAATTGCGTGATATAAAGTCAGAAATGATTGATGTAAAGTCGCAATTGCTTGTTGTAAAGTCAGAATTGCTAGATATAAAGTCAGAATTGTGAGATATATAGTCGCAATTGCGTGATATAAAGTCAGAATTGCATGATATAAAGTCAGAACTGCGAGATATAAAGTCAGAATTGCGTGATATAAAGTCAGAACTGCGAGATATAAAGTCAGAATTGCTAGATATAAAGTCAGAATTGTGTGTGATATATAGTCGCAATTGTGTGATATAAAGTCAGAACTGCGAGATATAAAGTCAGAATTGTGTGATATAAAATCAGAATTGTGTGATATAAAGTCGCAATTGCTTGTTGTAAAGTTAGAATTGCATGATATAAAGTCAGAATTGTGTGATCTAAAGTCGCAATTGTTTGTTGTAAAGTCAGAATTGTGTGATATAAAGTCAGAATTGCGTGATATAGTCAGAATTGTGAGATATAGTCAGAATAGCCTGATATAAAGTCAGAATTGCGTGATATAGTCAGAATTGTGAGATATAGTCAGAATAGCCTGATATAAAGTCAGAATTGCGAGATATAAAGTCAGAACTGCGAGATATAAAGTCAGAATTGCGTGATATAGTCAGAATTGTGAGATATAGTCAGAATAGCCTGATATAAAGTCAGAATTGCGAGATATAAAGTCAGAACTGCGCGATATAAAGTCAGAATTGTGAGATATAAAGCCAGAATTGCATGATATAAAGTCAGAACTGCGAGATATAAAGTCAGAATTGTGAGATATAAAGCCAGAATTGCATGATATAAAGTCAGAATTGTGAGATATAAAGTCAGAATTGCCAGATATAAAGCCAGAATTGTGAGATATAAAGTCAGAATTGTGTGATATAAAGTCAGAATTGCGTGATATAAAGTCAGAATTGTGAGTTATAAAGTCAGAATTGCGAATATAAAGTCAGAATTGTGAGATATAAAGTCAGAATTGCGAGATATAAAGTCAGAATTGTGAGTTATAAAGTCAGAATTGCGAGATATAAAGTCAGAATTGCGAGATATAAAGTCAGAATTGCATGAATATAAAGTCAGAATTGTGAGTTATAAAGTCAGAATTGCGAGATATAAAGTCAGAAATTGTGAGTTATAAAGTCAGAATTGCGAGATATAAAGTCAGAATTGCGTGATATAAAGTCGGAATTGCAAGATATATGGTCAGAATAGATTGCATATAAAGTTGCAATTGACGTGTTGTAAAGTCAGAATTGCGAGATATAAAGTCAGAATTGTGAGATATAAAGTCAGAATTGCGAGATATAAAGTCAGAAATTGCGAGATATAAAGTCAGAGTTGCGTGATATAAAGTCAGAATTGCGTGATATAAAGTCAGAATTGCGAAGATATAAAGTCAGAATTGCGAAGATATAAAGTCAGAATTGCGAGATATAAAGTCAGAATTGCAAGATATAAAGTCAGAATTGCGAGATATAAAGTCAGAATTGCGTGATATAAAGTCAGAAATGTTTGATATAAAGTCAGAATTGCGAGATATAAAGTCAGAATTGCGAGATATAAAGTCAGAATTGCGAGATATAAAGTCAGAATTGCGAGATATAAAGTCAGATTTGTGTGATATAAAGCCAGAATTGCGTGATATAAAGTCAGAGAATTGCGTGATATAAAGTCAGAATTGCGTGATATAAAGTCAGAATTGTGTGATATAAAGTCAGAATTGCGTGATATAAAGTCAGAATTGCGAGATATAAAGTCAGAATTGCGAGATATAAAGTCAGAATTGCGAGATATAAAGCCAGAATTGCGAGATATAAAGCCAGAATTGCGAGATATAAAGCCAGAATTGCAAGATATAAAGCCAGAATTGCGAGATATAAAGCCAGAATTGCGAGATATAAAGTCAGAATTGTGAGATATAAAGTCAGAATTGCGAGATATAAAGTCAGAATTGCGAGATATAAAGTCAGATTTGTGTGATATAAAGCCAGAATTGCGTGATATAAAGTCAGAATTGTGTGATATAAAGTCAGAATTGCGAGATATAAAGTTAGAATTGCGAGATATAAAGTCAGAATTGCGTGATATAAAGTCAGAATTGCGAGATATAAAGTCAGAATTGCGAGATATAAAGCCAGAATTGCGAGATATAAAGTCAGAATTGTGTGATATAAAGCCAGAATTGTGAGATATAAAGTCAGAATTGCGAGATATAAAGTCAGAATTGTGAGATATAAAGTCAGAATTGCGTGATATAAAGCCAGAATTGCGTGATATAAAGTCAGAATTGTGTGATATAAAGTCAGAATTGTGAGATATAAAGTTAGAATTGCGAGATATAAAGTCAGAATTGCGTGATATAAAAGTCAGAATTGCGAAGATATAAAGTCAGAATTGCGAGATATAAAGCCAGAATTGCGAGATATAAAGTCAGAATTGTGTGATATAAAGCCAGAATTGTGAGATATAAAGTCAGAATTGCGAGATATAAAGCCAGAATTGCGAGATATAAAGTCAGATTTGTGTGATATAAAGCCAGAATTGCGTGATATAAAGTCAGAATTGTGTGATATAAAGTCAGAATTGCGAGATATAAAGTCAGAATTGCGAGATATAAAGTCAGAATTGCGAGAAATAAAGTCAGAATTGCGAGATATAAAGTCAGAAATTGTGCAGATATAAAGTCAGAATTGCGAGATATAAAGTCAGAATTGCGAGATATAAAGTCAGAATTGCGTGATATAAAGTCAGAATTGCGAGATATAAAGTCAGAATTGTGAGATATAAAGTCAGAATTGCGAGATATAAAGTCAGAATTGTGAGATATAAAGCCAGAATTGTGAGATATAAAGTCAGAATTGCGAGATATAAAGCCAGAATTGCGAGATATAAAGCCAGAATTGCGAGATATAAAGCCAGAATTGCGAGATATAAAGCCAGAATTGCGAGATATAAAGCCAGAATTGTGAGATATAAAGTCAGAATTGTGAGATATAAAGTCGGAATTGCATGATATAAAGTCAGAATTGCGTGATATAAAGTCAGAATTGCGAGATATAAAGCCAGAATTGCGAGATATAAAGCCAGAATTGTGAGATATAAAGCCAGAATTGCGAGATATAAAGCCAGAATTGCGAGATATAAAGTCAGAATTGCGAGATATAAAGTCGGAATTGCAAGATATATGGTCAGAATTGATTGATATAAAGTCGCAATTGCGTGTTGTAAAAGTCAGAATTGCGAGATATAAAGTCAGAATTGATTGATATAAAGTCGCAATTGAGATGCCTGCATAGCTCTCTATGGAGAGGCTTGTGAATTCTCTTGTTGTTTTTAGACAAAATTACTTACATTTAAGATGTGGATTTGAATCGGTGTTTTTACATTTTTAAATAATACTTTTTGCCATGGTTTATAATTTTTTTTTAAATAAATTTGATATGAAGTGTTTTTCACTATTGATGTTTTTTCTGCATTGTGGCCGATTTGTAGATTGTACACTCAAAAATTCTCAGACTTTTTGTGTTTTTGTAAATTCCACATTCATTTCCAATGGTCGGTCATTTCTGACTGAAGAGCACAAGTGTGACTATTTTTTTATGACCACTTAGCCTGCTTGGATCATGATCTCAATTTTTTTGTTCGTTCACATACCCGATGCGGTAAAAGTCACCATGTTTCGTAACATTTCAACAAAGCTGCGATTTTCAACATTTCGAAAAAACCTGAGGGTTTAAAGGTTAGCAAAACACTGGTAGAGCCTTCGTCCTTCATTGCGCCATTGAAAAGAGTTAAGTCGACGTCATTCGTCACCTTTTCAATGACGCAAATGCACATATCCGATTCATATCGGATTCCTCGTGTGAATGAGAATCTCAGAGTATCAGAGTCCATGTGCCTTTTTCCTGCACAGTTGGTTCCCTTGAACCATGTAATGTACATGTGGCCTAACAGATATCACTATTCCCAGTAAATTAATCACAGTATTAAGAGAGAACATTGACGAGTTTTCTGTAATGTTTCTTAAGTGTAACACATGCTTCTAATATTTGTATATGTAGTATGTGTGTATACGTTTATTTCCATATCAGGAGTTAAGCAGCTTGCAGTGTTACTGAAGGATACGGATAACTCATTAATGCAAAGGTGTTGTATGTTTAATGAGACATTGCACTTGGAATAATCGTGTCTAAGCGACGTTTTCCTCATCAGTGCACACTACGAACGCAGGGAAATGGAAACCCATGCGTTTATAGCAGTCATTAAGCATTAAAAAACAAAGAAGGAGACTTGTCTTTTCAAGCTCCGGCACATCATCGTCACCATACTTGAGATACACAGCCTGACTTTGTACAGAGGTCACTTTCTAAAAGTTTTTCTGAGAGGCCCGCAGGAAACCCCAGAGGCTGGCGGGGTGTCGGGGTTCAGGATACGCCCCGGTGCTTTATATTAATGGTGACTTTGGCGCTCCTAACGCGGATTCTCAGGGTTACAGCCCCCGGGCACCCACTGAGTGGAGTACGGAAAGAGAGATGGGGAACGAGAATGGTAAAAAATACATTTCCCGCCACCGTTCGCCCTTTCCTGGTCACCAGGGTCCCTCTCACTCCCTCCCACTCAAGGTGAACCGAACACGGGGTCCGTCAGCGCTGCCCCCGTCACTAATGATTTCAAATGATGGTCTCACACTGGAAACAATAACCGCATCACCTCTGTCTCTCTTCTCTCGATCAGAGAGGGCACCTTTATTCATCGGCAGGTTGCCATGACGCCCGCTGGGAGCAAAAACAGATCAAGGGCTCGAACACCCGCCGAGGGCACCTTTCATTAAACACGCGATCTTCGTTACGGAGAGATCCGTTCACGCTTCCATGACATTAGCTGGAGGAACGTCCTGCCGATGTATCCTGCGATTACGCTTTGAAAAATTGCTGTTTCATGTGGCATTTAAAGCTAAATTTCAGTTCAGTGTGTGTGTGTGTGTGTGAGAGAGAGAGAGAGAGAGAGAGAGAGAGAGAAGACCACTGTAACTTTGAGAGGGTTTTGCTTTATTTGTTTGTTTATTTGTTTGTTTGTTTGTTTATTAATAATGAAATAGGGCAGAGATAGTTGGGAGGGGTACACACATGGACCTAATCAAACCAAAACCCTGTGTTCTTTGTTAAAAAACTCAAGTTTTTAATGTTGTTTTTATGTCTGTGTGGTGTTTTTAATATGCTTTATGACAAATTCATAAGTCGACAGCATTGCTGAGTATTTCCTCTTTAAAACTGCAGTGAACCAAAGACAGAAAAGATTTTTCAAGGAAAAAAAATGCTTGAAGGAGTAGTTCACTTTTAAAAAAACTTTTGCAGATAATTTACTCACCCCATGTCATCCAAGATGTCCATGTTATTTTTTCTTCAGTCGAAAAGAAATTAAGGTTTTTGATGAAAACATTCCAGGATTTTCTCCATATAATGGACGGTTAAAGGTCCAAAAGACAGTTTCAGTGCAAACTGTTCAAAGGGCTTTAAACGATTCCAGACGATGAATAAGGGTCTTATCAAGCTGAAACGATCGCTCATTTAAAAAAAAAAAAAAGTTTACGTTTTATAAGCTCAAATGCCAACGCGTTCTCATCCTTTAGCGTCATATAGAACGTTATATGACAAAACGGCGTTATACTACGCACATGGTACCCTTTATCGTTTATATAACACGCGCTGTGATGGTTAGGTTTAGGTGTGGGGTAGGGTAGGGTAGTTTCATATTACGCTAAAGGATTTATGACGCCTTGAGTTCGCGTGTTATATAAACGATAAAGGGTACCATGTGCGTAGTATTAGCGCCGTTTTGTCATAAAGCGCTTCATGTGACGCTAAAGGATGAGAACGGGCTCCAAATGCTTGCCTTGCTCTGTTCTGTGATGCATGTTCGTAACTCTCCTGTTCGAATTTGTTCATCAAAATGAACAAATCTTTTTTCGTGTCATTTGGTTCATTCAACGAACGAAATGAAAGAATTGACTCAGAAAAAGATTAGTTCATTTTGATCACGTTTCACGTCGCTCACGTTTTCGAACGTGCATCACCGAACAGAGCAAGGCGACCATGTGTGCTTATAAAACTTAAACTTTGTTATTTTTTATTAAATGAGTGATCGTTTCGCTTGATAAGACCCTTATTCATCGTCTGGAATCGTTTAAAGCCGTTTGAACAGTTTGCACTGAAACTGTCTTTTGGACCTTGAACCATTTGGTTCCCATTGAAGTCCATTATATGGAGAAAATCCTGGAATGTTTTCATCAAAAACCTTAATTTCTTTTCGACTGAATAAAGAATGACATGGACATCTTGGATGACATGGGGGTGAGTAAATTATCAGCAAAAGTTTTTTTTTTTAAAGTGAACTACATAGACGAGTTTTAATGCAGCAACTGAACTTTAGTTTTTTAACTGTGAAGGTAACATGTCTTTATTTCTCATTAAAATATTGCTGCGTAAAAAAAGAAGAACAAAATAACAAAACCTGACACTAAAAAAAAAGATTTTGGGGTGTATTATATATGACTTCTTGACAGGTTTGGTGAGAGTCAGTGGTGTGGAATGTAATTCGGCCCGTCAGTCATTCCTGCTGGTCTAGACTCTCTGTGCCTGCAGCTCAATAGCCGTACAGTATAATGCATGACCATGAAATTCATTTCACACAGTGTTCAGGCGGCTGTGATCAGTGTAACGTGCATGTGAAACAGGTACGAGTCTGCCGAATCGCTCAGAAAGACTCCTGAAGAGAGGAAAGATCACTGTAACTCAGCTCTGAAAACACACTATTATGCCTGACAGATTCTATTACATGACTCACGGTGCACCGAAAAATGAAGTTCTGCATGTGCTTTCAGAGAGAGAGAGAGAGAGAGAGAGAGAGAGAGAGAGAGAGAGAGAGAGAGCATTGGCAGTCTATCAGCATCCATCTAGTCGTCTGCAGACTTTCACTATAAAGTCCTGTCACATGACTCAGATTTGCTTGATTTTCAAAAAATACCTTTTGCATTAAAATCAAAGTTTGTAATGTTATGATTAACCCCGTAGCTGAGTGGTTTGGTGGCTTATAATGCCTTTTTAATCACAGTCAGAAAAATGAATGGGAAAAAGACTTAGAAGTGCACCGTTTCACTTTTGTTGCAGGGATCTGGTGATTTCTGCCATTTTTGTTGTTTGTGTGAAACGTCGTGCATATTTTGTACTATTTCTCACATAGGTCTATTAAAATAAAAAGCTTTTCGTGGCTCCATTTACATATTCAGAACGGTGTGATGTTTGGTCACGTGACTTTCCAAAACAGCATTTGATCTTTCAGCTTCTTTTTGTAATAGACACTGATG
The DNA here is from genome assembly GCA_030378365.1 of Hybognathus amarus. NCBI lineage: Eukaryota > Metazoa > Chordata > Actinopteri > Cypriniformes > Leuciscidae > Hybognathus > Hybognathus amarus. The sequence goes on along the minus strand of JAQIUQ010000925.1, from coordinate 960,189 downwards.
CCAATGAACATCGATTTCACAGGGTTTCATAGGACCTCATATGAAATCTTTTTTTTTTAATCCCAAATTCTGTGTTTTCCGTTTTATTTGATCTGGATTCTATTTTAATGGTTTAATTAAATTGTAATTTTAATACATTTTGACAAATTTTATCACTAAAAGTGCCCTAAAATGCTGTTTTTCTTCTTTTTTTCAGTAATTCTATGTTGTTTGTTTATTATTCTGGATTGTGATTTAAATCTAAAAAAAATACTATTTTCAAAAAGAATAAAATATTTCTTTAAATATTTAACTTTTTAAATATTTAAATATTTAATTTAAATTGTTCTTTTTTTCTTTTATTCTTTTTTTTGAAAGATTTATAAATCTTTTTTTTCTTTTATTCCTGATAAAATGATTGCATGAAGCTTTCTCAGTTTATTTAATCTTTTAAAATGCAATAAAATAAAAAGTTTTAACATAAAAGTTGAACAACAGAGGTTTGTTTACTGTAAAGAAGGGACAGCAATTGTGCGGCATTCGTTAAAATCTGTTTTAATAAACCGTATTGTAACTAATTTTTTTTTATGACTTTAAGAAAATACTTTGTCAAAGTGTCAAGTTAAACCAGTTTTGTTTAGTGGGGTTTTTTTGTGAAGACCGGTGAGCTTCTGTGTGCATCTTACAGTAGTTTTGTTATCGTTTTGTGGTTTAATTTTCACAAACACTAGTCCATATTTGATTAAGTGTACAGGCCTACTTTTGATCTATTCATCCAAATGTTGCAAAATTTCATGCAAATTCCATTTTTATTACTCCGTCCATGTTTTCTGCATCATGCAAATCGTATGGCCTTATACGGTTTGTTACCATAATCTCTCACTCTTTCTCTCCACTGTAAAAAATAAAACCGTAATTTTTACGGTAAAAAAAATTGCAGCTGTGGTTGCCAGAACTTTACTGTTGAAAATACGATAGGAAAGTTAATGGTTTTACAGACTTTACTTCAAATTTACAGTAATAAACCGTATTTCATTTTCTGATAAAATGTTGATTTACCTACCTGTTGATATTGATAAATCTGTTTGTACCTTTGTAATATACTGACAACCAATAATCCTCACAGCAGTGATGAGAGTCACATGATCAATCAAAGCTCATCACAAGTAGTCTTCCATAAAAAGATTAATGCTTATATAAAGAAGCTGCACTGTCATTCACACAAACATTAAACACTATCATGGTACTGTAACACGCATGAAATAAAAAAATGCAATAAATATTAATTTAACAACATTAAATGTAAAATAAAACCCTAATCTACATAACTGATTAGAAAAAAAAACAAGAAAACTATGAGGAAACAGTTATTTCAACAAAAATACATAAAATGTCAAGTGTCACACAGGGAATTGTGGTAATGTCAATTTATGGTTTTTCACTGTAAATTATACAATGAGTTGTTCTTTTTCACTTTTATAAACTAAATTTAATGGTATTTTACAGTAAAATTATATCACAGTTATTTACCGTATATAGTATGGAAACTTTTTGTTAACCAATTAACAGTTTTGCACTGTAGCATTTTTACCGTTAAAATCACGATTATTGCGATCACTCCCTCATATCAGTTCTCAAAACCAGTTCTGTTGGGGAAGCTCAGGTATTGTTTCAGCTGCGTTCCGACAGGTGCCGTTGAATATTCATCGTCTGGAAGGTTTTCCCGCCCGTAATCAAGCTCAATATGCTCGAGTCCTGCGTCTGTCAATCACAGACGCCCCAAATGAGCCACGCCGCTCACTGGTCATGAAAATTCATAAAACACCGAGACTATTCCTCACCTCAATCCGGTGAAGGGCAGAGGGGATTTGGACGTGTGTGTGTGTGTGCGTGTCTAGATTCTCCTGGTTTATGGATCAAATCAGTTTTAGTGAGGTCACACACTATAATGTTTCCTTGCGGAACTCGGTGCTAAAACCTTCCCAAACTATTTATTTTATCAACATAATGCGCTTTGTATCTTTGTAACTACACATTTGACATACAACTAATCAGATTTAAGTTCCTCTAAGCATGTAAAATTGCATGTATAACTACTATCCAAACTTTCTTGCCTAATTTCATCATAACCCAAGAGTGTATGATTGTGATTATGATTTATGAACTGATACTGTGATTTATCATATACTGTGACTGATTCAGTTTAGAATTTAGCATGAAGAATCTGACTGATTCCTTTGATATGATTCATAAAAAAGTAATGTGTCAAGTGATGTACTCACAAATATGTTCAGATTTTTTTCATTGGCTTTTTTAGCACTTTATATACAGATTCAAAGCATCTTATTCGCTGTAATAACAGGGAAATAACAGATTTCATGATGCAAACTTCATCAAATATGAAAAGTAAAGCAGCTCTAAAAATAGTTTTCCAGCTCAAATCGGTTCAATGTTGATTCAGTTCAGTTCAATAACGTTGTAAAGTTGGTAACGCTTCCTTTTACAGTACAGTACTTACAGGGTACTTACAGTGTACTTACCTAGAAAGTACTGGCTAATATAAGGTAAGTACATGGAACAGGGTTAGGTTTAGGGGTAGGTTCAGGGTTAGTACTAGTTATTACCCAGTAATTGTAGTTACTAAAATAAGTATATAGTATTTACATGGGTAACTGGACTGTAAAAGGAAGCGTTACCGTAAAGTTCATCAATTATGAACAAGTTTAGTTTAGGTATAAGCAGCTCTAAAGACGACAATAGTGTTGTTATTCAGCTCAATTTACTTTAAAGGAGTAGTTCATTTAAAAAAAAAAACGTTGGCTGATAATTTACTCACCCCCATGTCATCCAAGATATCCATGTCTTATCAAGCAAAACGATCACTCATTTAATAAATAAATAACAAAGTTTAAGTTTTATAAGCTCAAATGCTCGCCTTGCTCTGTTTTGTGATGCACGTTCGTGACTCTCCTGTTCGAACTCGTTCATCAAAATGAACAAATCTTTTTCCGAGTCATTTGGTTCATTCAATGAACAAAACGAATGAATTGACTCATTTCTTGTTCATTTCTTTGAGCGAGTTCGAACAGGAGAGTCACAAACATGCATCACAAAACAGAGCAAGGCGAGCATTTGAGCTTATAAAACTTGAGCTTAGAAAAATGAGCGATTCGCTTGACAAGACCCTTATTCATCGTCTGGAATCGTTTAAAGCCCTTTGAACAGTTTGCACTGAAACTGTCTTTTGGATCTTGAACCGTTTGATTCCCAGTAAAGTCCATTATATGGACAAAGATCCTGGAATGTTTTCATCGAAAAACCTTAATTTCTTTTCGACTGAAGAAAGAAAGACATGGACATCTTGGATGGGGGTGAGTAAATTATTAGCAAAAGTTTTTTGAAAAGTGAACTACTCCTTTAATGTTTATTCAGTTAAGTTCAATAACAGTGTTGCAGACAGTCAAACCCAACCCGATCTCACGACCAGTCATATCGAATTCGACGAATGATTAAAAAGTGGCTAATTCTTAACAATTCATAAGACCTCACTCGTACGAATTAGTATGATTTTGCTAAATCGTACATATTTCACGAATTGGCCAATTCGTATGAATTCTTACGAATGACCTACCCCTTACCCCGCCCTAAACCTAACCATCACATGGGTTTAGAGAAAACGTACAAATTCGTAATCGAGTGCAGGTCGTACGAATTAGACACTCGTCGAATTCGATACGAATTGGGCGTGAGATAGTGTTGGTCAAACCCACCATTTTAGCTTCAGCTTTGTCTTAATGTTCAGTCAGTGAAGAGAATGCTGTGCATTTACTGTTATTGCCAGTATATTATTGCTTATATTGCAGTGGTGAAGAATAGACACGTGCTGAAATGCTGCCACACACACAGCGAGACTGCGATCATTCATCTGCTGTCGTCTGATATCTGTTATCTCTTGTTCACCTTGTTCGCTCCTGCCTGAACCTGCACGCTCCGAACACGTCTGACCTCAGATCTGTCTTTATCAGAGATCACGCTGCTCCATCCTCATCTCTGTCTGATAGTCTCTCGCTCTCTGCGGTTTCACGAGTTTCACGTCCTTTCCCTCGTCCTTCCCTCTGCCTCTCACCGCACTGTCAAATCTGTGTTTGCATTATTTTGCGTTGTCTTAATTTTGGCAGAATTTCATCTTAATTTGCTTCGTAATTAAATTCAGCCTGATCATTCTTAAAGGCCTGTTATGCACTTTAACAAAGTCTTGATTTCATTTTTTTTTGGCTACTAGAACAGGTTTTCATGCTTGAATATTCACATATTCTCTATTGTTGCGGTTCCTCTCTTGTTTGAATTAACGGTAGAGAACAAGCTACTGTGTGTCTTTTTGTTTCGGTGTGGTTTTTGAGTGTATTAACACTTCTTCCTGTGTTCGTCACCTCTGAGATCCATGCGCTGTTGTCCGCAGGTGTTCAGGCGCATTTGTTTTGTGAGTCATTGTTTTCTGAATCAAACTGCCATTGGAATTTGGTTGGTCGTTATTTCAGTATCTTGACGTAGTTTTCATTTAGAGTTAGACTGCAGTAAGGCTATTTTTATCAAGAACTCGTTCACATCATCAATAACTACCATTATGAGGGAGAAAAAAAAGTATCTTTCTTCTTTGACGCTCATTCACACGTAGCTATGTTTTCTGTTATGCAAAAATAAAGATAAAGCAATGTACGAATCACAAATTTTTGAATAGAGTCTCGACTCTGGACTAGCACGTACGCTCTCATCTCAGCATTCAAGCTTGTCCAGAAGGCTGGCAGTTGTCATCGTAGTGGACGTAGTGTCATCGTAGAGACCCAAGAGTGCCAGTGTGTGTGTCTCTAGGGACTGGTTCCCATGCGAGAAGAGGAGGATATTGTCACTGGTTGCAGCAATGAATGAAAAAGAGCTGGATCTAGATGCAGCAGTTGGTGTTTCATGAAAAATCAAAGATAGCAAAAGTACTCAGGGTATATGGGTGATTCTTCAACTATGGTACTTTTTGAGCTAGACAATTTCAAAAAATAAAAACATTTCTACAAACAGTTTTTTAGTATCAGTTGGTTTCTCAATCTGTCTAGAAACCTTCCCTTAGTTGGGTGCAATGATTTGTATTGAAATAATAAAATATTTCTTACTACCTTGACTTCATTAATTAGTTTTTACTTTAAAATTTTATTATTATAGCCCAAAATAAATTGCAGTTTAGCACAATGTCATTTCCACCACAATGAACATCGTGGTGGAAATGACTGTGGCGGAAATGACCTTTCCCCCTTTTCCTCTACAATATCATGCTATGTTAGCCTGTTAATATTAGTTTTACAGTTAGCATTTAATATACACAAATTACACATTATTAAATTAATTTTATCCAGTTATTTTTACATCCATGTGAAATATGAGCCATTTGGAAATGACGGCCAATAAACATATTCTCAGTTTTAGTCATATTTACCTTGATTTTTCTTATTTTCATTACCCCTAAAGAGGTCACCCTTTCACCCAGCCATGTGTTCACTGTGTAGTTTATATTGCTATGGTTACTAAGTATTCAAACCTAAAACAATGATCCGAGGATTCTATTTTGTACAGTGTGGCGGAAATGACAGTGAACCCAAGGGACAAGGGTTCTACTTATGAAAATTATAAGAAAATGTGAATGTGAAGTTCCCCTTAGGGTACTAAGTAAGTCTGACAAAAACAAAAAAGAAGAAATGTTTTTTAGATTTTATTATTTCATCCAGGGACAAGAAAAGTACCATAGTTAAATAATCACCCATATATCAGAAATCACATGTAACAAGAACAGAACAATCGGTAATGTGTGAGTCCAACGGAAAGTAAACACACAGCTTAAACATAAAAAAATCTATAGAAGAAATGACTAGCAGATGTCAACGGTAGTCAAACAATGAGTAACCACGGAAACTAACAGAAAACACGGAAAACAGAACTAAACCAGTGAAAACCCACCCAAACATACAACTATCACAAGATTATAGATTTTGTTAATTCTGTTTTTGTATGCTTAATGTGTGAGGATATTTGTAGGTTCCTGATTGTTTTGTGTTATCATAATGTAGTTTTTCAGCCTTTTTGACTCCAAGGTCCCCCATTGTTCAACAATAGTAATTCCCCACATGTAGACAAAATATTTCTGGTTCTTCCACACTAAAAAAAAAATAAAAAAAACAGTAAGATTTGCTTTGAAACGGTTTCCACTTAGAAACTGCTCGTAAATTCCACAAAACAAAGAAATGTAAAGAACGTAGGACATTGGATTGAAGTGTGAACATGAAATTTTGATGTAGAAATGATGTAAAGTGTTACTCTAATGACAAACTTGCTTGCTTACTTTTGTTATGGCAATATATACCATAAACGAAATAAGACAAAGATTTGCCACCGAAATGTCCATAACTTCGTAAAATTGTATTAAATTAAATAAAAAGTTTTCTAAGACCAGTGCTGCTTTTTTGCAACACATTCTCATCCTAGGGTGTAATCTAACTTACACTTTTGACCATCCGTCTAAATCCGACGCACATTGCACACTTTAGCATCAGTTAAATGATGCTTCGGTTATGGTAGGTTTAGGTCTGGTGTAGGGTTAGGGTTAAACCACTAGGGGGCGCCTTCTGGCCCATATAAATCTGCGTCTCACATTGACACTAAAGGGTGCCATGTGCGTCGGATGTTGACGCATGGTCAAAAGCGTCCGTTAGATGACGTCTTGGGATAAGAATGGGCTGTTCTCTAATAATAATAATAAAAAAACATAATAATAAGAAATAAGACAGTTTACATCTATATTTTTAGCTGTTTGTTTTATCCTAAATCATTTTAAGCCATCTTGTGGTGCCCATTAAAATATGCCGAGTCACAGTTTGTGCATTTCAGGAAAAACTGTCTTTTTTTTTTGAGAAACGTATTATTATTAATAATTAAGATATGCTTGCCTTAAGCACACTTCTATATTTCGCTTTACTCTCATCAATTTAGTCTGATTTCAGATTGGCTTCTGTTCTCTAAAGAAGTCAAGCGGGGCAGTTCTTGGCCAGAATAATGCCTTGGACAGGACTTTATGCTGAGGACTGGACTGACCGTAAGTGTGATTAATGTCAGCTGTCAGGGTCTTTACCAGCAACTGGCCCTGTTTCTATCACTCCATCAGTGAGATGAAAGACAAGAGCCAGCCGAGGTGTCATTACACGGAGAACAGAGCGAGCGAAAGCTGTCTGGCTGTAGATCTGACGGATCAGTCATTTGAGTCTGTTTCCTAATGAAAGGCTTCACTAATTAGTGTCTGTGATCAGTTGTCAGTGTCTCACACATCCACTGAGCGTAAAAACACACCGAGGCCTGGTCTCACAGACAGGGTTTAGATTAAGCCAGGATTTAGGTCTTAGTTCAATTAGAACATTTAAGTGCTTGTAGACACGTATTAAACATTCACAGATGGATGTAAGCTGCACCACAGACTGGCAGCAAATGTTGTAAACATTCAGATGGATAGTCCTAAAACCTGAAAGGTGAATCTAAACCATCACCGGCAACGGCTCCAAATCTATCCGCTCACATTCAGACATTAATGCCTGAAATAGACATCTGAAGAGGGCAAATCTGTCCTGATGGACCCCTGGACGCAGGCTTTTACAGCTCTCAGCGCCAGCTGAAAGCCAAGAACACCAGTGCAGAATGAGCTCAGGATGGGAAAAGAGTAAATGAGGGTGGCGAAAGTGTTTCCAGAAAGTGTCTGCAGGAGTTTATTGCTTTACTCGAAGTGCTCATGGGGAAAAACTCACACGGCACATGTCAATCCTCCTCTTTAGTGACAATGATTATATACTACTTTTGGTAACACTTTACAGTAAGGTTCATTAGTTAACTACCTTAGTTAACATGAACTAAGAATGAACAATACTTAGATACAATACTACATTACTTAGAAAGATAAGTTCAACATTTAAAAGATGACTTATAAGGTTAGCATATTGTGATTTAGCTTATATTTGATTATAAATACTCAGTGTGTACAGGATCTTATGGTCTACGTTACCTTATGCTATAATTCTTAAAAAATATGTTTATAGAAAGTCAAATACAGACATCAAGATTTAGCGTATGAATCTCAACAATGGTGGCAAAGCTTCATGTCACAAGTACAAAGCTCATCCATAAGTCCCAGCATGCATTGCGGCATGAAACTTTTTGTTTGTCACCATTGTTGAGATTCATACGTTGATTCTTGATATCTGTGTTTGACTAGTTTCTGCTGCAACTTTAAACTTTCTGAACTTTTTTAAAGTTAGTCTGCACTTTTGGATAGCTTGATGTAGTTTCACAACAAAACATAATTAAAAAATGCACACCGGCCATATACTCAAAAACTTGATCATAACTTGCTGATTATGACATCATCAAGAACCATCTGATCATATTTTCTCTCGCCATAACAGATGTATTTTTTTAAAATACAGTTACAGCAGCCAGAGAAAAACTAAAAGAAGAGTAAACAGTCAAGAGCCCAAATAAAGAAGCCATTAATCATGATTCTGGTGACTTAAAAAAAAAACATTCAATAAAACATCAAACCTCTGTTCATTCTCAATAAGAGCTTGTCTATGTAGATTCATAATGTCTAAAACATCTAAATTTTCCAACAAACTCTATTGAACATCACTGGACTGAGTGAGCTTAAAACATTGTCTTGTTTTTTTGTGTGCACATGCATTCTATACTCCACTATTGATTAAATGCTTAATTTTTTTACATTTGACCCTTTTGTTTATTTTTTTTAAATTACACAATTTGTACACATGTGTAGTCCCTGAGCACACTCATCACATGTGTTCAAATTTGACACATGATGTGTCATTTTTAACAATCTCTTTTTGCAGTGTGTGTATATATCCAGCCACAAAAAATCGTTTGAGATGAAGTGACGAGTGAATTTGCAAGTGTAGTTTTGGGTGAGGAGCTCCTTAAGAAGTCAAGAAGCACGAGAACCCTGTGTCTCTCTGTGTGTGTGAGGCAGACAGACTTTAGCTTGAGGGTACAGCCAGTGTTCGTCAGTGAGCGAGGCAGTCGACAGGTTCACAGCTTCCAGCCCAAGGCCTCGCCAGAGTCTTCCTCAGTAATTGCTTCCCATGTCACTCTATGACACCTCAGCCTGTACCAACTTAACCCAGCCTGAACCAAACTAAACCACCCTGTACCATCTTAACCCGCCCTGTACCAACTTAACCAACCCTGTACCAATTTAACCCAGCCTGAACCAAACTAAACGACCCTGGACCAACTTAACCCAGCCTGAACCAAACTAAACCACCCTGGACAAACTTAACCCATCCTGTACCAAACTAAACCACCCTGTACCAACTTAACCCAGTCTGAACCAAACTAAACCACCCTGTACCAACTTAACCCAGCCTGAACCAAACTAAACCACCCTGTACCAACTTAACCCATCCTGAACCAAACTAAACCACCCTGTACCAACTTAACCCAGCCTGAACTAAACTTAACCCACCTGTACCAACTTAACCCAACCTGAACCAAACTAAACCACCCTGGACCAACTTAACCCAACCTAAACTAAACTAAACCACCCTGTACAAACTTAACCCACCTTTTACCAACTTAACCCAGCCTGTACCAGCTTAACCCAGCCTGAACCAAACTAAACCACCCTGGACAAACTTAACCCATCCTGTACCAAACTAAACCACCCTGGACCAACTTAACCCAACCTGAACCAAACTAAACCAGCCTGGACCAACTTAACCCAACCTGAACCAAACTAAACCACCCTGTACAAACTTAACCCACCTTTTACCAACTTAACCCAGCCTGTACCAACTTAACCCAGCCTGAACCAAACTAAACCACCCTGGACCAACTTAACCCAGCCTGAACCAAACTAAACCACCCTGGACAAACTTAACCCATCCTGTACCAAACTAAACCACCCTGGACCAACTTAACCCAGCCTGAACCAAACTAAACCACCCTGTACCAACTTAACCCACCTTTTACCAACTTAACCCACCCTGTTCCAACTCAACCCAGCCTGAACCAAACTAAACCACCCTGGACAAACTTAACCCACCTTTTACCAACTTAACCCAGCCTGAACCAAACTAACCCACCCTGTACCAACTCAACCCAGCCTGAACCAAACTAAACCACCCTGTACAAACTTAACCCATCCTGTACCAACTTAAACCAGCCTGTACCAACTTACACCTATTTTATATATATATATATATATATATATATATATATATATATATATATATATATACCTATATATATGTAAGCAATAAGGTACCACAGGCTGTGTTATCGTAAAATAGTAACAGCTGAAGGGCGTTGTTAGGCACAACAAAGCTGAGTGCCTGCAACCCTTCAGCTGTTATCTTATTTCACGATACACACTTTCTACAAGTATCTTATTGCTTTCATAAACGACTGCCACACAATATTAAAGTAAAAACCAATGTTAGTGCAACTTTCTTGAAGCAAATCAAATAAGAACAACATACAGTAGAACCCATGTACGCTAGCTATCAATAGAACCGTTGGTGAAGCGTCGTAGCCGTGTTTTATAGTGAATAAAGCACAGCTCTTGACACAATATATAATAATGATTTAAACTACCCGTTTTATAAATATATATATATATATATATATATATATATATATATATATATATAACCTACTATTTTACATATAACACACACAGTCTCTCACAAAAGTACAGCCCTCACATTTCAGCAAATATTTTTGTATATCTTTTCAACAGACAATACTATAAATTAAACTTGGATATATGTAAAAGTAGTCAATGTGCCACTTCTATAGCAGTTTATATTTGCTGTCCTCTGAAAATATCTCAACATTCAGAGGACTGGCAACAAAAGTGAGTACACCCTAGGTGAACATGTCAAAACTGTGTCCAAAGTGTTAATATTTTGTGTAAGCACTGTTGAAAGCCCTGCCTTAATCCTCCTGGGCACCAAGAGTTCACCAGACATCTTCCCCACCATGATGACACCCTCGGACTACTGGATGTTAGACACATGGTGCTTCACTTTCCGCTTGAGGATCACAAAGGTGCTCAATAGGGTTTAGGTCTGGAGATACTTGGCCACTCTTCCTCAGCAAGGCAGTTGTGGGGTCATTATTATGTCGTTCGGCCCATTTTCTGAAGGGGGCACATCATGTTCTGCTTCAGAATGTCACAGTACATGTTTCCCTCAATGAAGCACAGCTCCACAGTACAGCAGCACTCAGCAGCCCCAGACCATGATGCTTGACTGACCAAACAAGTTTATCTCAGTCTCATTAGATTCAGACCACAGGACATGGTTCCAGTAATTCATGCTCTTGGACAAGTTGCTTTCAGCAAACTGTCTGCGGGCTTTCTTGTGAGCCAGCTTTAGAAGAGGCTTTCTTCTGGGACGACGGCCATGCAAACGGACTTGTTGCAGTGCATGGCGTATGGTCTGAGCACTGACAAGCTGACCTTCTGCTTCTGCGACCTCTAAAGCACTGATCATGCATCTGTTTTTTGAAGCCAGCGTCTGCACCTGACACACAGCATGAGGACTCGACTCTTTGATTGACCCTTGCGAGGCCTGTCACGAGTGGAACCCGTCTGGGAAAACAGCCTGAGGCTCAGTTTCAGGGTGTTACCAATCTTCTTTGTGAAGATTTCAACTTTGTGGAGAGCAACAATTATAACTTTCAAATCCTTGAGAGTTCTTTGCCATGAGGTGCCATGTTGAACATCCAGTGGTCAGATACACAAATTTGTATGGTCCTGTCAAGCAGACAAAAACATGAACATGATGAATAGGACATGTGGTTTTGCATTGTTAAATGACATACAGCTATCATCACTTAGGGTGTACTCACTTTCGTGCCAGCTTTTTTGACAATAATGGCTGTGTGTTGAGTTATTTCCAGAGGACAGTAAATATAAACTGCTATACAAGCAGCACATTGACTACTCTGACATACACTGTAAAAATTAATACGCTTTATCAAATCAATAAAATTGTGGCAACAGATTACAAGCAATATTATTGATTAAATTTAACAAATTAGAATTCAGTAATAATTAATCAAATTATTCCTTAAAAGTTCACCATTTAAAATGAGTAAAAAAAAATTAACATATCTAACAGACAGAGTCAAAGATTAATTAAGATCTCTTTATTTTATATTGCCAACATTGAAGACATCTGATGTTAACAAGCAGAATCACTGAAGGAGAAAAACGTAATTTTCAAACAAACACCGATCATCATAATGGTGACCAATGTAGTCATAATGGCCAATTTGGTTGTTGTAAGTTTTACTCATTTTAAATGGTCAACTTTTAAGGAATTAATTTGATTAATTATTACTCAATTCTAATTTGTTAAATTGAATCAATAATATTGCTTGTAATCTGTTGCCACAATTGTTTTGATTAGATAAAGCGTATTAATTTTTACAGTCTATATCCAAGTTTCATTTCTATAGTATTGTTCCTTGAGAAGTTACATAAAAATGTAAATGTTGACCTGGGATGTGTTCAAAATTGCTTTAATACCCTCATTCACTATTCCCTACATTCCATACACTTGAAGGAGTGAATGAAAACGAGTGAATTCGGACACTGACTGCTGCTTTTGCATATTGCAAACTGGCAGCTCCACTAGTAATAAAAACATGTATCTTTATGGAAACTATGTATAAACCTTAATTAAACAATTTAACAACAAAGTAAAAAGGAATTTACACCTGTATGATACTACGCTGTACCCACATTGGACCAGCGATTTGGAAAATAGGTGTATTTTGTCCATACAGTTTAAGCCAATGGGGTCTAAAGTTCTTCAAAACATCTTCTTCTTTTGTGTTGACTGTGAACGGCACACACTGAGATCTGCATGCTGCGTCCGCACTATATCGACCGAATCTGCTCTCGCTGTGTTTGTGTTGGCATCTGGGTCACAGGGTTAAACTCTCTTTTGCCTTATCGACGCGAGTTTGATCTTCAATCTGTCATCGGGCTCCTCGTTCATCACGCAGATGCATTGTGGGTAATTTAATAAAGGAGGACCGAGAGAGAGGGAATTATTGCGATAAAAAACCTGAGCCAAATATCCATGTGTTTATTTCACAGTATCGGAATTGAATGAGGAGTCCGCCTGGGTTTATTTCCGTCTGGCTTACTAAAATGTGTGTGTGTGTGTGTGAGTTTTCACCGTGTTCTTGCCGCAGGCTGGCAGACTTGGCTGAGAAAGAGGTGAATGCCAAGCGTGTGTGTTTGCAGACATGCATATGTTTGTGCAGGTGTGTGTGTGTGTGTGTGTGGAATGGATTGGTCTATCAGAAGCGAGTCCCTCCGGGAGCTTCAGCCAATGAATCACGGGTTACTTCATTGTTCTCGGATCATAACACACCTCTAATTGGCAATTCCTCTTTTTAATTGAATTTGGTGGCGTTTAGGACGACATCACGGCAGTGTGTGTGTGTGTGTGTGTGTGTGTGTGTGTGTGTGTGTGTGAGAGAGAGAGAGAGAGAGAGAGAGAGAGAGAGAGAGAGAGAGAGAGAGAGAGAGATTAGGAATCTTACATTCTCTCATGCTGGTTTATCCATCACCTTTTTTCTCTGTGCTGTTACTTTATTAAATTATCAGATGCATGATTTTCACCTGTTGGATTTGAATCATATTTAGTTACCAGAACACACACACACACACAAATACACTACCATTTAAAAGTTTTGGTTATTTTTTCCAAATAAATTAATACGTTTATTCAGAAAGGAATCATTAAATTGATCAAAAGTGACTGTAAAGATGTTTATAAATGTTACAAAAGATTTCTATATCAAACAAATGCTGTTCTTTTGAACTTTCAATTCATCAAATAATCAGGAAAAATGTATCATGGTTTACATAAAATATGAAAATATGAGTTTTCAGTTGTGAAGAAATGTTTCTTGAGGATCCCATCATGATTTCTGCACTGTATAAAACAATAACTAAAATGTACTTAATTTTTTCAAGACAAGTTTTTTGTACTGATATTTTTGAGTAAATTTCACATATACAGAATATAATTAAGTAAACTATACTTAAATTAAGTGAAAGTAACATAAGAAATTAAGTAATTTTTATTTTGCTAATTAAAGATTAAGTAATATCTATTCTATTTAATTGAATTTTTCTTAGTACAACATTTCACTCTAACAATATAACATTGAATTAGACCACACTTTTTAAGTCTATAATTTAGTCAGAAATGTTTAAGTAATCAATACTTGCATTGTGTTTCATTACATATTCACTTTTTATATAAAATGTGTGAACACAGACCTCGGTACACAATACACAATGACGACGGTGACATTTGATAGATCGTTTTTGTGTTTGAATGTGTCATTTTAAGTAGAAAACTCCAAATGTCACAAAATGGCAAATTACTATAATCCTAACAACAAAAGTAATGATAAAATAGTGTAAATACAGCTGGAAAACAGAGAAAAATCAACCTCATTAATTATTCATGGCCCAGTGCATGATGGGAACACCAGTATCAGAAAAGTTGAGTAATTTTACTTAATTTTATAATGTTAATATTTACGCTTTCATTTCTATATGTATTGAATTGAGTTCTTCTATAGAATTTACTTATATTTTTTAATTCTTGCCTGAACTAACTTTTTTCACGTAAATTAAATTGTTTTTTTCTGTAGTATTTACTTCACCACAAAATAATTTTTATCAGTGTGATCATGTGACACTGAAGACTGGAGTAATGATGCTGATATAATTCAGCTTTGATTTTTAACATATATACACAAAGAAAACACTTTTTTTGAATTGTAATAATATTTCACAACATTACTGTTTCTACTGTATTTTTGATCAAATAATTTTCAAAAACATTAAAAAAATCTTACAGCCCCCAAACTTGAACACTGGTGTATATATAATTGCTTTTTCATCCAATCAGAGTCCAGAGCCAGAACTATTTGTTAAATAATGTGTGACTGCATCAAACAATAACATTCCCAGATCTCTCTGACGTGAGATCATCTCTCTCTCTCTCTCCATCTACACACACATTCCCTCACATGGACCAACAGACCAATCATTCTGTCTCTCTCTCTCTATCTGTGTGTGTCTCTCCTCCTTTTCTCTCATTTTCCCACACGTTATCTCATCCCTGCGCACGTTTCCAGATCGCAGTGTGTTTCTCCTGCAGCTCTTCATCAGAGGAAGAGGAGGAAGAGAGAGACCCTGAGGACGACTTCACTGAGGAGATTACAGCCCTCACACCACTGTGAGTACAGAAACACACACACGCTGGCTTGAGTCCGAACGCATGCGAGCGGATCTTATTCAGAGTGTAAATTGTTATTATAGTCAAAGGTTTCTTTTTCAAAGCTCAAGAATGTGAGTTTGGAGGAAATATATATTGAAATATTGAAAAATATTGAGACTGTGGTTTCTGATGGCAGACTGTGGTGTCTGAGCGCAGTTTGAGACTTTGTGGAGATCTCTAGAGGAGACACATGTGAGATAATAGGTTATATGTCTAGAGGAACATCTGAGAAACATGAGACTCTCACTTGAGGAAATATCAACATTGAAGATATCTAATTTGTTTTGTTTTTTGCATCTTAAACTGAGAGTTTTATTGCTCAGTTCATGGACACATACGTGTCAGCGTCTTCTCAGATGATTCTCAGAAAAGAAAAGTTGATAGCAACCGGATTATTTCATTTTGAGTGAATTTGATGAGAAATATTTGAGTTTACGCTGAGATCTTTTCCAGACTTTGGTGTATTGGTAAATCTGAGCACAGTTTGAGAAATTATTGAGATCTCTTTCTCAAGGCAAACGTTTGAAACATAGGGGAGTCAGAAATGTCTTCATTTAATCTCATTGAAATGGTGGAGAAACATTGAGATTTTAAAGAGTTGACTTTTCTTTCCAGTTTGAGTGTTTCTGATGCTTAGAGATCAGCCAATAGAGGAACATATATCGTTGATTTTCTCAGTTCTGTTTCTGTATCATCTCAGATGTTTCTCATAAAATATCAGAAAAGAAACTATGGATAGCAGCCGGATTATTTGATTTTAGGGGAATTTGATGAGAAATGTTTGAGTTTACACTGAGATCTTTTCCTAGAGTTTGGTCTATTGGTAAATCTTTATCAGTTTGAGACATTATTGAGATCTCCTCTTTCTCAAGGCAAACGTTTGAAACGTAGGGAATGTCTTCATTTAATCTCATTGAAATGGTGGAGAAACATTGAGATTTTAAAGATTTGATTTTTCTCTCCGGTTTGAGTGTTTCTGGAGCGTATACTTAGAGATCAACCAATAGAGGAACATATATTAATATTTCTCAGTTCTGTTTCTGTATCATCTCAGATGTTTCTCATAAAATAACAGAAAAGAAAGTGTGGATAGCAGCCAGATTATTTGATTTTAGGGGAATTTGATGAGAAATGTTTGAGTTTACGCTGAGATCTTTTCCAGAGCTTTGGTGTATTGGTAAATCTGAGCGCAGTTTGAGACATTATTGAGATCTCTCTTTCTCAAGGCAAATGTTTGAAACGTAGGGGAGTTCTGAAATGTCTTCATTTAATCTCATTGAAATGGTGGAGAAACATCGAGATTTTAAAGAGTTGACTTTTCTTTCCAGTTTGAGTGTTTCTGATGCTGAGAGATCAGCCAATAGAGGAACATATATAATATTTCTCAGTTCTGTTTCTGTATCATCTCAAGATGTTTCTCATAAAATATCAGAAAAGAAAGTGTGGATAGCAGCCAGATTATTTGATTTTAGGGGAATTTGATGAGAAATGTTTGAGTTTACACTGTAGATTTTTTCCAGACTTTGGTGTATTGGTAAATATTTATCAGTTCTGAGACATTATTGAGATCTCCTCTTTCTCAAGGCAAATGTTTGAAAACGTAGGGGAGTCCGAATGTCTTTGCCTGATCTCATTGAAATGGTGGAGAACATTGAGATTTTAAAGAGTTGACTTTCTCTTTCCAGTTTGAGTGTTTCTGATGCTGAGAGATCAGCCAGAGGAACATATATATATAATATTTCTCAGTTCTGTTTCTGTATCATCTCAGATGATTCTCATAAAATAACAGAAAAGAAAGTGTGGATAGCAGCCGGATTATTTGATTTTAGTGGAATTTGATGAGAAATGTTTGAGTTTACGCTGAGATCTTTTCCAGACTTTGGTTTAGTGGTAAATCTGAGCACAGTTTGAGTACATTATTCTAGACACGTGTGAGATTACAGGGGGCTTTTTCTCCTTAGGAACATTTTAATTTCATTGGAATGAGGGAGAAACGATTGAGACATTAAAGAGGTTTAAAGTCTGTAATCTTTCATGTGTCTCTGAATATTATGCTGAGAAATCAGTGATTAGAGGGACAAGTCTTATTGCTCATTTCTGGGTTATGTGTGTATCTTCTTCTAAAATCTGTGTTGAGAAATTAAACATAGATAAATGCCAGATTATTTGATCTTGAGAGAATTGGATGAGAAATTTGTTTGCATTCACTGACTTTTTCACAGTTTGAGACATGATTTAGACATAGCTTTATAGGAGACACACATGACACTACTGGGATCTCAAAGAGAAAGACTTTTGAGTGTTTCTGGATCTTATTCTGTGAGATCATTGAGCATTTTATTGCTCAGATCTCTTTTACGTCTCAGTATCATCTCATATGATCCTCCTTAAATCTGCTGTGAGAAAGAGAAATGAGGATAGCGACCAGATTATCTGATCTTGTGAGAAACTGATGAGGAACATTTGAGTTCATAATATTCGAGTTCACATTGAGATTCAAGTGCGTTTCGAGTTTTCAATCTCCAATTGTTCATCCCATTTCCATCTTTGAGAAACACCTGAGGTCTCGTGTGTGATTCGCCGGGTGCTTTACAGCGAACTCCTGAAGCTCTGGGGATGTGATGTAGCGCGTCTCTTTTATCTCTGTCTGCTGAAAGCTGTGAGTTTGCTGAATATCTGCTGACCTGTTCACGCCTGAGCTCGTGTTTCAGAAATGCTGAAGCGTCCTGTTTCATCCGTCAGTCTGTGTGTGTGTGTCTCAGACACATTGCCACGCGTCTCTGGGAGGATACTTTTACTGGTATTAAAGAGATCCGTGCTGCTTTACACACCATCTGCTTCAGAATCTCACTGAGAAACGAGATGTTTGCAGAGGGAGAAATGTTACAAGAGAATCAGCGATGAAACATCAATCCGAGCGTTTTGACCTTTAGGCTATTGGGTTCATTTTTAGATTTTTTTTTTATTTTTTATCTCTTGGGATAAAATTTTTTTATTTTTTATCTCTTATTTTTTATTTTTTATCCTATCTCTTAAAATTAAATTAGCCATCGAAGTACATATATTAAAGTTCTCCATCACTGAGGGTTGGGATGGTCTTTGTGCTGGAGTGAGTTTTTCCTTCATGGCTTTATAAAGCACACACACACACATGTGTAATTGATCATTAGGGATTTCGCAAAGGAAGCTTTTACTGATGTATATGATGACATCATTAGAGCTGACTTTATATGATGGAAGAGTTTGAAAAAAAATATTTCCACTTTAATTTTTAGGAGTAGTTGTTCTTTATTCCCTCTCCAATGTTTCATTACTCTATCAATATTTAATTTAATATATTTAATATTATACGTTATGTTATTTCATTTAAATAATGAATTGCATTATTTTATTTTAATTAAATTAATCTTTCTTTCTTCAGTTCTCTGAATAAAGCAACAGGTTGTCTTAAGTGTAATTTAATTTAAATATAATTTATACTAATTAATTGAATAAATTATTTAAAATAATTTATTTAAAAAAATAAAACATTTTATTTATTTATTTAAAAAAAATGTAATTAAGTAAAAAGTCATTTATTTATGTATTTCCATTCAGTTAATGAAGCAGCAGGTTGTCTTAACAAGTGTAATTTAATTTTAATTATAAATAAATGATTATTTATTGTGAATTATAAATGATTATATAAATTATTATTTATGTGATTCATGTAAACGTAAATCACAATTTTTAAGTAAAATACTGAAGAAATGTTTTTATTTATTTATGTCCATATCACAATCATATAATTAATTTTTGTGAGTTAAGCTATAAGCTCAAAACAGCATATTATCCATTTATGAGATTGTGATGCATCACATGTTGTGATGTGTGTGTCGAATAATGTAGTAAAGTGAGCTTGATTTTATCCGTCAAAATTAGATTAGCTGGTGAAAGTGTAATTAATTGTGTGTGTGACCTGCCCATGTGGCCTTGGTGACATCAGGAAAAGAAAGTATATCAGAGGAAGTTATCAATGAAACATAAACATGAGAAACCTTCTTAAAATTACAATATCCTGCAGCAAAGACATTCATTTGTGGGGAAAAGTCGTAGTTTTGATTTACTGTGATGAAACAATAGATTGGTTAAAGTTATATTGCTCAACTCTCTGGAATACTTGATTCTGATTGGTCAGTGTGCTTTCGCTCACTTTAGTTTGTGTCTTGACTTTAATACGCAGAGTTAAAGTTTCGTCAACATGTTTGCTATCTGTTCGCTTTCATATTGCATTCCCTCTTTGGCAATATCTGTCAATTCCCATTTGACGTAGGATAATTGTTGAGTTATTAAATTCATAAATGTCTGGAGAGATATAAGCAGCAGAGAGTATTTTAATGCGACTCACTTGTCAGCGAGCGCCGCTCATCACAACGCCACAGGAAAATGAGATCAGAGGCGTCATCTTCTGACAGCACCTTTTTTAAACACACACACACACACACACACACACACACACACACACACACACACACACACACACACACCATCATTACATTTCCCCTCCGTCTCTGCATTATTATTATTATTGACTGGAGAAAGATAAGGCCTTTCTGCCGTCATTAGCAGCTCACCGTCATGTTTACATGTTCACACGCTCCATATTCACCACCTGAGAAAACTGAGTTATATAGTTGACTTGCCTCAGTGGGATATAGTTGACATAATCAATTAATCAACAAAACAATCAATCAATAATATATCTAAATCCAACATCAATCAATCAACAACAATCAATCGACCAATCAATCAATCAATCAATCATATCAATCAATAAATCAATGGTTGTTGGATGCCAAGACGGGTCGGCATCAATGAGTATTCCAATCAATCTGCTCAGTTCACTCGATGGATTTTCACACACAACCATTTCTCAGGGTTTACAAAGAATGGTGTGAAAAGGAAAAACATCCAGTATGCGGCAGTCCTGTGGACGAAAATGCCTTGTTTGATGCTAAGAGGTCAGAGGAGAATGGGCCCAACTGATTCAAACTGATAGAAGAGCAACTTCGACTGAAATAACCACTTGCTACAACCGAGGTATTCAGCAAAGCATTTGTGAAGAAGACACAACACACACAACCTCTGAGGCGGATGGGCTGACAACAGCAGAAGACCTCACCGGGCACCACTCATCTCCACTACAAATAGGAAAAGAGGCTACAATTTGCTAGCCTCGTGAGACCATCCTGATCTCGCGAGCTTTCAAGGTTTCACTCGCAGATCAGTCTGGATACTTTCCGTTAAAGAAAATTTGGGAGCAGTTCACCAAACGAACGTCCAATCAGCGTTGGCTTTGAGGCGGGTTGAGGTGTGACGCAACGAGAAGCGCGACAGTTCAGTCCAGAGTCACATGGCGGCTTCAGCGGATGAAACTAGCATCAGCGTGGCTATCGAGCAAGTTTTATCGGAATTACAGAGTATTTCCTCACTGAAAGAAGAGCAAAACACTGCTCTGGAGGCTTTTCTCAGAGGAAAAGATGTTTTTGCTCTTCTCCCGACTGGTTTCGGCAAGAGTTGCTCTGATTGGTTGATTTGGCCCGTCTATCACCAACATAGGCCAATCAGCTAACCAGTATTTTCGCCCCTTTCCAAAACTACTTCAACGGAAGGTTTCCAGATGAATATGCGGAACAAATCCATCTGGCGGAAGTCCAGGTTAAAAATTTGCAAGAGCTCACCAAAATTGGACAGTCAAAGACTAAAAAAAGATGAGTCTCAGATTTCTGTTGAGACGTTCAGATGGTAGAGTCAGAATTTGGCGTAAACAGAATGAGAACATGGATCCATCATGCCTTGTTACCACTGTGCAGGCTGGTGGTGGTGGTGTAATGGTGTGGGGAATGTTTTCTTGGCACACCTTTAGGCCCCTTAGTGCCAATTGGGCATCATTTAAATGCCAGGGCCTACCTGAGCATTGTTTCTGACCATGTCCATCTCTTTATGGCCACCATGTCCCCATCCTCTGATGGCTACTTCCAGCAGGATAATGCACCATGTCACAAAGCTCGAATCATTTCAAATTGGTTTCTTGAACATGACAATGAGTTCACTGTCCTAAAATGGCCCCACAGTCACCAGATCTCAATCCAATAGAGCATCTTTGGGATGTGGTGGAACGGGAGCTTTGTGCCCTGGATGTGCAGGATGTGTTTTGAACAGAGATGGCGACAAAGAGGGAAAAGAGCTTTAAATTGGTACCAAAGTGGTCTGAAATGCCTCTGAAGAGATTTCACTGTGATTTTTCTTTCCTGAGCATATGATCTGCTGGAAGCCAATATTTCTGCAGCGAGGGGAAGATGTATCTGTGGTTCTTATAATCGGTGACGTGCGGTGTGATCAATAGCTGAGTGTTAGCACTGTGTGTGTGTGTGTATCAGTAGAAGAAACCAGGAGAAAGAGACGATTACTGCGAAGCCCCACTGGAGAGACATCCGTCTCACACACAACCTTCACTGGACAGTCATCTGACCTCTCGGTGTTCACAATGCACAGTTCCTTTGTGTGTTTGTGTTTGTGTTCGTTTCTCTGAATGTGTTGTTTGGCTCTTCTGATCCGCATAACATGAGGTTATATGGCTGGCGATTTTTGGCACAGGCATCTTTTTATTCCTGACACTCTTTTCTTTACGGGACTCTGTCATGATTTGTGTGTGTTTTATGTGCTGGCATTGAAAAAGCATCCCATCAGTGTGTGTCAGAACTGATTTACTGAATCTTAGGGACAGTCACACACTATGGCCCTAATTTTTCATATACATACATATATATAAATATATTTCACATGGACATCCTGGTTCTTTTACTGGCAGATCTGAGTTGTATCTGGGATTCAGCAGTCTTGTCTTGGTCCTGGTTTGAGGCGGTCTGGTATTGGTCATTTGTTTAGTAAGAGAACCGTAGATTCTGACTCTGTACTGAAGTAACTAGTGAAGTGATTTGAGCTCTGTCAACAACAGAAACAGAGAGAAACTGTCAGAAACAGACACATACCTCTGTTATTCTTCACTTACAGTCACTCTTCATTCTCTCAGGCTTGTTGTCAGATTGGCAGCAGTCTGTCAAATTTAAGCGTATTTAAATATAACATTTTCTCTGTGGCATATGCATGTCTGGGATTCATGTCTGTTATGAAGGTACCTGTCAGAAAATAGACCCCGTCTGTCTAAGAGCAGTCGTGACGTCAAAGCCTGATAAAGCTTGAGTGCTGATCGCTGTGAGAGTCCACGTGACAGAACAGAGTTAAAAAAGGGATAGATGATAGATAGATGGATAGATGGATGGATGGATGGATGGATGGATGGATGATAGATTAGATGGATGGATGGATGGATGATAGATTAGATGGATGGATGGAATGATGGATGGATGGATGGATGGATGGATGATAGATGGATGATAGATGGATGATAGATGGATGGATGGATGGATGATAGATAGATTAGATGGATGGATGATGGATGGATGGATGGATGGATGGATGATAGATGGAGGGATGGATGGATTGATGGAAAGATGGATGGATGGATGGATGGATGGATGGATGGATGGATTGATGGAAAGATGCATGGATGGATGGATGGAAAGATGGATGGATGGATGGATGGATGGATGGATGGAAAGATGCATGCATGGATGGATGGATGGATGGATGGATGGATGGATGGATGGATGGATGGATGGATGATAGATGGATGGATGGATGGATGATAGATGGATGGATGGATGGATAGATGGATGGATGGATAGAGTATATATTCAACTTGTCTAGCCTACTTAAATAGTTTAGCTTGTATCCGTTTTAAAGCCGTTTTGCAGACTGCAGTGATCAGAGAGAGAGAGAGAGAGGGGAAAACCCACAAGGTTTTCCGCTGTCACTGTGGAAATGATGCATCACACTTTTCTCACACCTTATGCTGAGACGAATCTGTTGTCTTATTCAGCGCGTGCCAGCCCACCCTCAGGAGCGCTAGTCAGATCACACACACCCACACACACACATCAGGACTCCAGAGACACACAGACTGACAGAATCTCAGCAGGCCGACACACACATCCAAGCGGAAAGATCCCATCTGAAGCCCGAGCCTCCATCATGACGCTGGGAAACACTCTTCGTGAGCACATCGCTGGGTAATGTCCTGAAAGACGGGACCCTCACGGGGACGGAGGAACACAGCGCCTCCTGAACTCCTCTAATTCACTGCTTCACACACGCCGTCCCAGGATGCACTGCATTTCCCTTTTGGAGGGAAAATGGCTTGCGCCTGAAGGGGAACGTGACCTCGGATATCATCTCTGAATCTCAGCGGTGGGAAGATTGCATCTCCGTCTGAACGACTCACACTGCATAAAAACGTCTGGTGAGAGAGAATGAGATATTCGTTAATCGAGTGTTCGATTTACACGCCCTCATGTCGAATCTGAACCCGACTTTCTTTCTTCTCTGGAATATAGAAAGAAATATGTTCACAATGCACCCTGTTTTTAAAAACAAAATGAATGCTGACCAGGTCTAAAAAAAGAGTCAGTTTTAATCGTAGGCAATCATTTTATCCCTTAAAACTCATCTTTGATCACCAAAATCGCATATTTAACCCTAAAACCATATTCTGGACAAATGTGGGCAAATAGTTTTGATTTATTTTTTAAAAAATACTTCCCTTGATCTGAGCGGTACAAGACTTGGCTACGTTTGCCTCCTGAACACACTTTTTTTTTTTTTTACTCAATCCTACAATGTTAAGTGGGTGAAAAAAACCCTCCTTAATCTTGTACAGTATTTGGGTCAAAATGGGCACCCATAGAAATGAATGGGAAAAACTGTAATTTAGAACATTCTAAAATAAGCCAAAATAAGACACCAGGTGACAGCAAAGTCACTTCATCTTTAGGTTTTAGCTCTAAGAACTTATTGGAATGATATTTTAATGTAGTTAAAAAAATAAAACTACATAGTCATTAATTTACATAGAAATAATTTACATAGAAAATATGGTACTTTTTGAAGTAAATAAATTCAAAAATACCCCCAAAATAAAAAAAACCACCATAAATGGATAGACAAAACTTTATCGAAGACAGTGATATAACATTTATAATAAATAAAAATTAGGATCACACCTGAGTCCTCTGTGCCCACATTTGTCCACAATTACAGGATTAAGGGCTATGAAGTGAATACGGTTTGAGGGCTACATGTTTTTTTTTCCTTGAAAATAATGTTTTCATGTCTTAAAATAACTTGAATGTAACTCGACACTCTTGCCTCAGTAAGTATGCGTCGTTCTATGAATATGCAAATGAGCCCCGCCTCCACTCACTCACACAGTTCAGAGATCCACTGGTCGACGATCACACGTTCGATCTGATTGGTTACAAGGTAGTGTGTGACGTCAGAAACACCAGCAATTTCAAACCGTGTGTTTGAGACTGTCTAAAGCATATAAAAAACACCACTTAGAGATATAAACAACATTAAAAGTGTTATTTTCACCACAGGGTGACTTTACATTTTAATTCTTTTTAGCATCAATTTTGTATTGACAATGCAAGTCGAACACTACACAACGCTATGGGTCCACTTGGCAATCTTTTGACATTCTCATCAAAATATGACGTTGAGGGAATTTCATTTGCCGTACAGTAGTGTGTGTGTGTGTGTGCTCGTTTTATAGGGGGTCGCTTTGCCGTTTCGCGGCCTTCTCGTATAATGAAGAGAGAAGAGGCGGGTCTTTGCCGCCTTCGGTCACGGCATTATTGAGGATGAATTTGATGAGATCTCAGTCAAGGCCTGTGGAGACTGAACACAATCACCTCAGCTGACTGACCCTGGACCCGCTCCGTGATTTACCGCACCAATCGCCGCGCTCCATTGTTGACAAACCAGGAGGATTATGGGATGTTAGCAGTGGGCCGACACCTTCAGAGCAGGACAGTAAAGGGCACAGCAGAAGCCTTGAGTGCTTTCTTCACATTCGGGCCTTTTTCTTGTGCTATCTCTAGTTTTGATTGCTCAGTTTAACCGCTAGCAGCTTTTAAAGAGATAGTTCATCCAAAAATGTTTCCTCACCGTCAAGTTCCTCACCTCACCTCTATGGGTTTCTTTCTTCTGTTGAACACAAAAGAAGATGTTTTGAAGAATGTTGGTGACCAAACAGTTGACGGTAGCCATTGAATGGGGGAACAAAATACATTCATTAAATTCATTTTCATTTTTGAGTGAACTATCCCTTTAACCACGGTAATAGAAAAGGTTCTATACAGACGCGTTTAAAGGGATAGTTTACCAAAAAATGAAAATTACCCCATTATTTACTCACCTTTAAAAGTTCCTAGGTGTATATGACTTTCTTATTTTGGATGAACACAATTCGGAGTTACATTAAAAAATATCCCGGCTTTTCCAAGCTTTATAATGGGAGTGAATGGGGGGTGAGATTTTGAAGCGAAAAAAGTCCATCCAACCATGATAAAAGTAATACATACTAAAATAACTTGCTTCCGACAGACCGCCTACGCAACTCCAGTCAACTTACACCAAAAGAGTAACAGTTGATGCAATGTATGACATGTAGCGTAAGCTTTAACGGTACATTCGGCCGTCAGTCAGAAACTAGTTGTTTTAGTTTAAAAAGTTATAAATATGTTTATTTTTCTTGCACAAATGGATCGCGAGGCCTTTATTAACCCCATGAAGTCGTATGGATCACCTTTATCATGGATGGAAGCACTTTGTTGGGCTTTAAAATCTCATCCTCCATTCACTGCCATTATAAAGTGTGGAAGAGCCAGGACATTTTTAAATATAACTCTGATTGTATTCGTCTGAAAGAAGAAAGTCCTAGGCTTGATGGTGGGTAAATCATGGGATAATTTTTTTTATCCATTTTTAGGGGAACTATCCCAGAACATTCTAAGGGTTCCAATCATGGGATAATTTTAATTTATTTTGTTTTAATTCATTTAAATTTTATCCATTTTTTTTACGAATGAAACAGCACTTTATCACTATAACATTTTTAAATAACCTGTTAAACAGTTAAAATATATCAATGATATATAAAACAGTAATATTGTGAAATAGTATTATAATTTAATAGAACTGCTTTAGCATGTTGTAAAATATAATTTATTCATGCGATTCAGAGCTGAACTTTCAGCATCATTACTGCAGTCATCAGTGTCACGTGATGCTTTGACGATTTGCTGCTCAAGAAACACTCGAAACAAGATGAACTTCAAGAAACACGATGCACTTCCCACCACCCCATTCACAAAGCAAGCAAAAACACATGTCATGTCAGTGAAATTCTTCGAGGGTCACAGAGGTAAATTTGTTCCATCTTTATTTAGCAGAGAAACCCCCACCCAAAACATCTTTTTAATCAGATGTGCTGTGTGTGCGTGTTCAGAGTGTTTGAACTCTTTGCGCGCGCGATTGAAGAGTCTTCGTGTTTGATTCCCCCACAGAATGTTTTATCAAACCCGCGAGCTCATCAGGAGGAGAAGCGAGTCGCGTCGACGCTCTTTGATGTCGTACAGTATCATGATAACGCTGTACGGGACGCCAAACGAGCGACGTAAATAAAAGATCAGAAATCCGGCTGCAAAGAGAGCTTTAATAGAGGCGCGTTCGCGGTGTTGTGAGGAGTCGTCGTCGTCCTGAGAGAGTTTCCCTGTCTGATGCCGAACGGTTTGATGAGGCAGATATGTGAGTGGAAAAACCCTTGTTAGGGGAGTTGAGCTGTTTGTTTATGATGGGATGGTAAGATCAGGTCAAAGGGTTGCTGAGCTCTTCAGAAATGTCTTAAAATCGAGCATGCGTGTAAACTAATAATCCCACCAGAGATTTTATCTGAAAGTAGGCTAACAACACCATATTAAAGATATAGTTCACCCCAAAATGAAAATTCTGTCATTAATTACCGACCCCTGTGTCGTTCCAAACCCGCAAAACTTTAGTTCCATCTTTAGATCACAAATAATGATCTTTTTGATGAGATTGAGAGCTTTCTGTCCCTCCTTTGACCGCTACGCAACCACTTTGACCCATCAAAAGTTCATAAAGAGATCGATACAGCTAATCTATTTGAATTGAGAGTTTTAGTTACATTTTCTGAAGAGACTCGATCACTTTGAATGTTGAACCAATTGAATTTAGGGTTTTATTTACAAATATACATTTATCAACACACACATCAGTTCACTTGACTTGTGTTACGCTACACCTTTGTGCTTTAGCAAGAACCAATGAGGTTCGTTCTTGTGTGTTACGCATCACTTTTGAGTTTCAGAAAGAACCAATGAGGTTCATTCTCATGTCGCATCACTTTTGAGCTTCTGCAAGAACCAATGATGTTTGTTCTTGTGTTACGCATCACTTTTTAGTTTCAGTGAGAACCAATGAGGTTCATTCTCCTGTACGCATCACTTTAGAGTTTCAGAAAGAACCAATGAGGTTCGTTCTTGTATCAATCAGGTTTCTCTCTGGCTGTAATCATTTTCAGTGTCGTCTAAATCATTAACACGAACCATATAGAATCTAAAAATGCATGCTGTAAGTTCAGGACCGTCACACTGCCTCGTGAGTTTGGAGGTTGTGCAAAGAGCGAGAGGCCTTCAGAGCGCCTGAGAGAGAGAGACGAGTCATTAGGATTATAAATAGCGTGTGTCATGTCTGCCATCGTTTCAATCATGACTTAATGGGGTGCAACCCGAGGACGAGCGTCGCTGACAAACACACACTCTTGTGTGACAAAGCATGGTGGAGTGACATCATCTGAAGAAAGATCCATCATGAAGTACACAATAGCAGAAGCACACGTCGTTCAGAGAGAGATCTTTATCAAAGCCCAGCGGGAAGGACCTCATGAAACTGCCGTCATTGAGACTCGATTATCTGATTTAATATCCTTAATTCAAGGTTTGATTAAACTGAAGAGTATGCTGACCTCACACAATCACTGCTGGTCTTCTGGCATCTCAAGGGTTGAGACAGTCACAGTTCCTCTACACTGAGCGAATGCACTGCTATTTAACAATTATATATCATTTATATTAATTTAATTAGTTCACTTTACTTAATTACCAAGGCAACATTTAAAATATTGGTTGTTTAATATTTCAGTTTTTATTAAAAAAATTTTCAGTTTTCATTGTTACTTTTGTTTTTTTTTTACATTTTATTGTTTTTGTCATATTTATTAGTTTTTGTTTTAAAACTTTTTTAAATATTGTTTTTAAATACTACTTAAGTATTTATTTCCCATGAGTTATGTACTATTATAATTTTTTATTTTTCATTTAAATTTTTAGCAGTTTTTGTCCGTTTCTTTGTCATTTTTCTAATTTTCTAACTTTTATGTATTAGTTGTTAGTTAATAGGGTTGGGATTTCTGATTCCGAATTATTCTATTCCTTGTTTTGTTTATTTCGGTTCCTAACTGATTTCTTCGATTCTGAATCTTTTAAGAGGCAGGGTCAAAAAAGTTTAGCTAACCTTGCTAACCAACGGTCTTTCTGAAGGAAATTTGAAGGTCTTTCCTTCTGTCACAAATACTCCTTTTGTCACAAATGTTGAATTTTGCCGAGATTTCGTTATTTTTAGAAAAAGTGAAGCCACACTTTGGACCGCCGAATCGTAAGCTACTCATGTTCGACCGTCGGGTTATGCCAACACTTCCCGGTAGCGCTTCTTCGTTGGTGTTGTTCAGCGGTATCTTCTTCCGGTCGGCGGACTGTGAATATCTGAAACTAGGAATCGAAATTTTAACTTTTGAACTGATTTCTGGAAAAACTAAAAGTTAGTCCCGTGTTCCGAATCGATTTTTTATACCCAACCCTGATTAGTTAATATATATTTTTATTTGGTTATTTTAGTTCTTCTACTTGAACTTACAGTCCATTGCCTAAGCAACATACGCTCACCGGCCACTGTATTCAGGTACCCCATGCTCAGTGGCGGCTCGGACCCCCTTTTGCCTCCAGAAACTGCCCTCAATTCTTCGTGGCATAGATTCAACAAGGTGCTGGAAGCATTCCCTCAGGGGAGTCTGGTCCATATTGACATGATGGCATCAGCACAGTTCTTGCCGGCAGATTTGTCGGAGGCTGCACATCCATGATGGCAGCTTCCCGTTCCACCACATCCCAGAAGATGCTTACTGGAATTTGAGAATCTGGTGACTGTGGAGGCCATTTGAGACCAGGCAGACTCAGTCGCTCATGTTCAAGAAGCCCACTCCAGATGATTCCAGCTTGACTGACATGGCGCATTATCCTGCTGGAAAGTAGCCATCAGAAGTTGGGTACATTGTGGCTCATAAAGGGATGGACATGTGCCAGCAACAATTGCCAGGTAAAGGCTGGTGGCATTGCAACGATGTTCAATTGGTACCAAGGGGCCCCAAAGAGTGCCAAGAAAATATTCCCGACACCATGACACCACCACCACCAGCCTGAACCTGTTGATACAAGGCAGGATGGATCCATGCTTTCATGTTGTAGACATCAAATTCTGACCCTACCATCCAAATGTCGCAGCAGAAAATGAGACTCATCAGACCAGGCAACGTCTTTTCCAATCTTCTATTGTCCAATTTCGATGAGCTTGTGCAAATTGTAGCCTCAGTTTCCTGTTCTTAGCTGAAAGGAGTGGCACCCGGTGTGGTCTTCTGCTGCTGTAGCCCATCTGCCTCAAAGTTCGGTCAGTACTGTGCGTTCAGAGATGCTCTTCTGCCCACCTTGGTTGTAACGGGTGGTTATTTGAGTCACTGTTGCCCTTCTATCAGCTCGAACCAGTCTGGCCATTCTCCTCTGACCTCGTGGCATCAACAAGGCATTTCCGCCCACAGAACTGCCGCTCACTGGATGTTTTTTCTTCTCGGACCATTCTCTGTAAACCCTAGAGTGGTTGTGCGTGAAAATCCCAGTAGATTAGCAGTTTCTGAAATACTCAGACCAGCCCTTCTGGCACCAACAATCATGCCACGTTCAAAGTCACTCAAATCACCTTTCTTCCCCATACTGATGTCTCGGTTTGAACTGCAGGAGATTGTCTGACCATGTCTACATGCCTAAATGCACTGAGTCACCGCCATGTGATTTGGCTGCTTAGAAATTAAGTGTTAACGAGCAAGTTGGACAGGTGTACCTAATGAAGTGGCCGGTGAAGTGTGACTTCTACATTTCTTTAGTTCACGTTTTCCATCTAACATTTATATTATATCGTTTTTCAGCTTTATTTCAGTCTTTATTTAAATGTTTTAATTGTTTCTTTATTTCTTTATTTTTTAAACATTTTTTTATCTTTATTTAATAAGAAATACAACTTACAGACAAACTCTACATGCTTATACATTCATCCTCACATTCATACCCCAAAACATACAAGAGAAAAGATAGACACACTTTACAAAATATATTACGACAGAAGAATAAATATGATATGAAAAAGATAGGAAAAACTACAAGATTTCTTATAATTATAATACACATAAAATATTATTCCATTTTTCATTATATTCATCCAATCTATTTTTACTTTCTGCTATTATCTTTTCTAAACGAAGATGAGACCTTATAACATTCTTAAAGTGATCTAAACACAAGCTTGATGATGTTTTTGTTTTAAAAATAAACATTTTCCCTATTAATAAAATGGTATTTAACAAAAGAAAACTACCTGTAAAATAACCAAGTACAATAATTTGTGGTGTTATGGTAAGGTTAAGGTTGTGTTTATTTACAAATGGACAAAAGTAAAATAAATGCCACAGGTCTTCCTCTTCCACCCACAAAATCTGCAACTTGGATTATTTTCAATGTGATATAAATATAACATTTTTTTTAGTTGCAATTATCTTTTTTAATAAATTATTTATTAAATAAATAAATTATTTATTTATTTTAAATAAATTCAGTGCTTAAACTTTTGCTTTTATTCTTTTGCTAGTTAAATTTTTAGTCGTTTTGTTTTGTAATATTTATACTTATATGATTTGATTGTATCTGTTATGTCAAAAAATGACTGATAGTTTTAGTTTTGGTTAAGTGACCTCTCTGATGACCCCTGATAACCTGCGGGTCGTCTCAGCAGTGGGTGGGCAGCAACACGTGTTTGAAATCGCCCACTATACCCTCATTCACTTTTCCCTAGTCCACTTGAAGGAGTGAATGAAAACGAGGGCGGCCTCTTTTACATATTTTGTGCTTGCTTTTTCATCATTTGAAGTTTAGCAAACTGGCAGCTTCAGTAGTAATGGAAATGTTTATCTTGATATCTGTCATAAAAATGTATAAACCTTTATTTAATTTATTACGCTGTACCCACATTGGACCTGCCGTTTATTTAAATGGTTGGGCGCCATCTTGTGGTCAGAAGCAGGAATTCATTCAGTGTCTCGACTCTCACAGTGCATTATGGGTATTCTCTAGCTGTTGGCGTACATCAGTTGTATACCCGTTATGACGGTGCATTGTGGGATTGAATAAATGCAGTCAATAACGTCTACTATGGTTTCGGACAGCACTACAAATTGCTCTTCCCTCAATTTAAAGGTATTATTCAATTTCGAACACAGCCAATGAGTGATAGATCATGCTGTGTAGCCTCGCCCATCACGAAATCTCATTGGCTTAAACTCTTGCTCATTTACTGAATGCTGAACATCGTTCTGATTGTAGCTTCATCTTTGAATTTAGCGTTTAGTGTGGCCTCATGATAGGATGAAGGATATCAGGTGACCTGAAGCACATCTCAGTTGCAGTAAAAACCTCATAACCAAATAATAAGCATATGCAAATCTGTTTTTTTTGTGAATGTCTGGCCTCTTTAGACCTATGTGTGTGATTGAGTGCAAGTTTGGTTGCATAAATGTTTGTTTTCGCTCCTGTTTTACATGATGCTAATGTCTTTTGAATTATTGATGAGGTTCAAACACTCTTCGCATGATTATGTGTGACTTATGCAGATCAGATGGGATAAAATCTCCATGACGTACTGCATCTCTGATCCGAACGAAGGCAGGTGAGCCGTGCGAATCTGAAATGCACCGGGAAGAGTTAAGTGAGCCGCTTTCAGAGCCACAGCCGAAGATCTGGCAACGGAAGGCACATTCGAAATCGCTTTTCCCTGTTAAAATGTGCCTTGAAAATTTCAACAGTGCTGAGGGTTAATTTGCATTTAAAAGCGTTTGTCCAACGATAAACACCTGACAGCTCTTTTCACTCAGTTTCTCCACCCATCTGTGCTTTGGTGGCTCTGGAATTGGTGTTAAATCAGGATTTTGTCGGTTTTTGTTGTTGTTGTTGCTGGTGGTGCAGAGGAGGGGAGGAACCGCATGCATGGGTGGCAGAAAATTGCATAATCCGTGCTGTGTGTGTGTGTGTGTGTGTGTGTGGGTGTTTTCCTGGCCCAAAACATCACAGAGAGAGCAGCATGACTCTGGAGAGGAGGAAAACCCGTCCCACACTCCTCTCTCCTTTAATCTGTCTCTACCTCTCATAATTTCAGGTCTTTCATTTTCAATTATTTGTTCTCTTTAGTAGTTAAACTACAGCACAGCTGCATGTAAAATATATAGTTACAGCCACACTAAAACAAAGAAGTAAAACACACTAAAACATGATCATCTTCTTTGTTCTTGGCGTTAGTTTAAGAGCATATGAATATATATGTATGTGCATGTGAATAAAATACCCTTGAATTGGAAAAAAAGCTTTGAATTATTTGATGAAAAATACAGTAAAAACAGAAATATTATTAACATTTAAAAGATGTGAATTTTTATGTGAATATATGTTCAAATGTAATTTATTCCTGTGATCAAAAGCTGAATATTCAGCAGTCTTCAGTGTCACAAATCATAATTAATGTGACCTTCTCCATTCATATCTCGCTCATGCACATTTCGAAAAGCAGAAACGCACATAAGAAGTTCAGTTTAGTTGTGAACTAAGACTAAGACGGCATCTAAAGGTCACAGATTGACTTCTTGAATCAATACAAAGAACATAAACTTCATCCGGTTGATGTGCAGTGTTGGGGAAAAAATGTTTTAGCATTTTGAATGTTACACTGTAAAAAATATCTGTGATTTTAACAGTAAAATACTGTAAAAATGCTACAGTGCAAAACTGTTAATTGGTAAACAGAAAGTTTCCGTACTATACACGGTAAATAACTGTGATATAATTTTACAGTAAAATACCGTTAAATTTACAGTTTTTGAAAGTGAAAGAACAAATCGGTATAATTTACAGTGAAAAACCGTAAATTGACATTCCCACAATTCCCTGTGTGACACTTCACATTTTATGTATTTTTGTTGAAATAACTATGGTTCCTCATAGTTTTATTGTTTTTTTTCTAATCAGTTATGTACATTAGGGTTTTATGTTACATTTAATGTTGTTAAATTAATGTTTATTGCATATTTTTAAATTTTATGTGTGTTACCATGATGGTGCTTAATGTTTGTGTGAATGACACTGTGCAGTTTCTTTAAATAAGTATTGCTTTCTACAAGCAATCACTTGTAATGAGCTGTGATTGCTCATTTAACTCTCATTACTGCTGTGATGATTGTTGGTTGTCAGTGTATTATAATGGTCTAAAACAGATATCAGATACGTCAATAAGTTGGTAAATCCACATTTTATCAGAAAATAAAATACGGTTTATTACTGTAATTTTAAGTTAAGTCTGTAAAACCATTAACATTCTCTACGTATTTTAACGGTAAAGTTCTGGCAACCACAGCTGCCGTTTTTGACCGTAAAATTTACGGTTTATTTTTAACAGTGTATTTATGTATTTATGATTGAATAAAATGCATCGCAAGCAGAAGCCCTAAACCTCATGTCCATTGCAAAGTCATTATAAATGCTAAAGATCTAGTATGATCTCACCTTTAACTTTTAACAGATGAATTTACACTAAATGTACACTCACCGGCCACTTTATTAGGTACACCTGTCCAACTGCTCGTTAACACTTAATTTCTAAGCAGCCAATCACATGGCGGCAACTCGAGTGCATTTAGGCATGTAGACATGGTCAAGACAATCTCCTGCAGTTCAAACCGAGCATCAGTATGGGGAAGAAAGGTGATTTGAGTGACTTTGAACGTGGCATGATTGTTGGTGCCAGAAGGGCTGGTCTGAGTATTTCAGAAACTGCTAATCTACTGGGATTTTCACGCACAACCATCTCTAGGGTTTACAGAGAATGGTCCGAAAAAGAAAAAACATCCAGTGAGCGGCAGTTCTGTGGGCGGAAATGCCTTGTTGATGCCAGAGGTCAGAGGAGAATGGCCAGACTGGTTCGAGCTGATAGAAGGGCAACAGTGACTCAAATAACCACCCGTTACAACCAAGGTGGGCAGAAGAGCATCTCTGAACGCACAGTACGTCGAACTTTGAGGCAGATGGGCTACAGCAGCAGAAGACCACACCGGGTGCCACTCCTTTCAGCTAAGAACAGGAAACTGAGGCTACCATTTGCACAAGCTCATCGAAATTGGACAATAGAAGATTGGAAAAACGTTGCCTGGTCTGATGAGTCTCGATTTCTGCTGCGACATCGGATGGTAGGGTCAGAATTTGGCGTCTACAACATGAAAGCATGGATCCATCCTGCCTTGTATGAACGGTTCAGGCTGGTGGTGGTGGTGTCATGGTGTGGGGAATATTTTCTTGGCACTCTTTGGGCCCCTTGGTACCAATTGAGCATCGTTGCAACGCCACAGCCTACCTGAGTATTGTTGCTGACCATGTCCATCCCTTTATGACCACAATGTACCCAACTTCTGATGGCTACTTTCAGCAGGATAATGCGCCATGTCATAAAGCTGGAATCATCTCAGACTGGTTTCTTGAACATGACAATGAGTTCGCTGTACTCAAATGGCCTCCACAGTCACCAGATCTCAATCCAATAGAGCATCTTTGGGATGTGGTGGAACGGGAGATTCGCATCATGGATGTGCAGCCGACAAATCTGCGGCAACTGTGTGATGCCATCATGTCAATATGGACCAAACTCCCTGAGGAATGCTTCCAGCACCTTGTTGAATCTATGCCACGAAGAATTGAG
This sequence comes from Hybognathus amarus, assembly GCA_030378365.1. Lineage (NCBI taxonomy): Eukaryota > Metazoa > Chordata > Actinopteri > Cypriniformes > Leuciscidae > Hybognathus > Hybognathus amarus. The sequence continues at coordinate 924,658 of JAQIUQ010000925.1, read as the reverse complement.
GCAGTTTCTGAAGGCAAAAGGGGGTCCGACACAGTTACTAGCATGGGGTACCTGGTAAAGTGGCCGGTGAGTGTATGCAAAAACAAGCTCAAAAAAAAACACTAATTTATATGACTGAGTGGAAAACATACTGATGGTTTCATAATAGTGTGGCTTCACCAGAAACAAGCTACATTTTCCAACAAGTGTCTGTTAAAAAACAGTTTAAAAACTATTTTTGTAAATGTATGAAAATGATTCAGGTGATTCTTTTTTGTGAACTGACTCCTTGAATCTTCTGAACGAACTGGTTCTCTAAAATAAAGCAAGATTTTTAAGCTACTTGACCATAAATCTGCATGTGCGATTTCATTGCTATACACACAAATAAAGTGTATTTTGTGGAAACTTGTTGGAAAAAGGTGCTTGTTTCTGGTAAGGAAATACAGCATTATGAAACGAGTTGAACTGCTGTCATGTTATTAAATCTCCCTAGGTTTTTTTAGTTAGTTACTTCTCCCCATCTGAAAGAGCAGATGAAAACAGGGCAAGTGAAATAAAAGGAAGCGTTTGCTGAAAGACACATAGAGGAGAAAGGATGAGAGAGGTCAAACTTCGCGGTATGTGTTCCGACCCCCCTAGAAAGAGCTTTTACTTGACTTTGCACCTTACCTGTGGGTTTCCATCTCTACACACACACACACACAGCACACCACGTTGTCTGACAAACACTCTGATGTTTAATTCATTTCTCCTCCACGCCGGAGGACATTCATAACAGCACAGGAGGAAAAGATGGAAAGGAGAATGCGAGAAACATTGTTGACGTGACTGTGGGAGGTTTAGCGGGAAAACGACGCTGAAAACACCTGATGTTATGCACTAAAACCTGTTTATTGTTGTGTTGTCACACTAAAGCTTGTGTCTTGAGTTTCACTGGTCATTTCATTGACAATAAAAAAAAGGTATTTTCATTGTGCTGTCAATGCCAAGTTCAAGGGTTTGATACCCAGGCAATGCATGAACTGATAACTCTATATGAAAGCCGGTTTGGATAAAAGTGTCTCCGAAATGTGTGAATGCGCATGAGTCGAAGGCTAAAGCGTTCTTGAAGGAGATCTTTAATGTGTCTGAAACTATTAGACGAGGGGTCATTTTGACCCGAAACTTTTTTCTTTTCTTTTTTTAATACATCGAGTGTTTATCATAGGGGTCCAAGACCCACCACTTGAACCACAAATACACAAAACAATTTTTCAATGGATTTGAGGAGTCTTGTGGTTGAAATTGAAATCGCTCACAAATCCTTCCCTCGAGGGTTAACTTGACCCCATAGAATCAATGGAATCCGAGAAATGCTTCGATACACAAAAAAACTTAAAAATGCTAAAACTTCACCAAAAAATGATTTTATGATGTGTACATGTGTATCATACTGAGGAGAAACTGACTTTAATAGGACCCAGCGGAACGGGCTCGTTTGCTCCATATAGAGCTACAAGGCCATCTAGTGGTCTAGACTAGTCATGAAATATCATGCTATATTATTATTTTTCCACAAGAGGTCAGCAAAGTATGGAAGCTTGTTTCCGCCACATAAGAGAAGTAAAATAGGTAATTGCAACTTTTTATCTCACAACTCTAACTTATTTTATCACAATTGCAGAGTTTAAAAATATAACGTCGCAATTGCAGGTTTTAAAGTCAAAATTGTGAGATATAAATTAAAGTCAGTTTTTCCCCCCTTATAATTGGCCTTATAACTCGCAATTGCGAGTTTATATCATCCGCAACTCTGAGAAAAGACATCAGAATCAGAATCTCGAGAATATAAACTTGCAATTATGTGTTATTAAAGTCAGAATTGTGAGATTTAAACTCAGCAATTGTGAGAAAAAAAAGTCAGAATTGTGAGATGGTATCAGTTGTTTTTTTTTCTCACAAATGCAGACTTTATTTCTCAGAAATTGTGACTTTATATACTTGCAATTGCGACTTTATTTCTCAGAATTGCGACTTTATTCGCAATTGTGACTCTCAGAATTGCATCTTTATATCTCACAATTGCGACTTTATTTCTCAGAATTGCGTACTTTATATCTCGCAATTGCGACTTTATTTCTCAGAATTGCGACTTTATATTTTCGCAGTTGCGACTTTATTTCTCAGATTTGCATCTTTATATCTCGCAATTGCGACTTTATATCACACAATTGTGACTTATTTCTCAGAATTGCGTCTTTATATCTCGCCAATTGTGACTTTATTTCTCAGAATTGCGACTTTATTCTCACAATTGTGACTTTATTCCAGAATTCGACTTTATTTCTCAGAATTGCGACTTTATATCTCGAATTGCGACTTTATTTCTCAGAATTGCAACTTTATATGTCGCAATTGCGAATTTATTTCTCAGAATTGCAACTTTATATCTCGCAAGTTGTCGACTTTATTTATCAGATTTGCATCTTTATATCACACAATTGTGACTTTATTTCTCAGAATTGTCAGATCTTTATTTTCTCAGAATTGCGACTTTATATTCTTGGCAATTTGTGACTTTATTTCTCAGAATTGCGACTTTATATCTTCGCAATTGCGAATTTGTTTTCTCAGAATTGCGACTTTATATCTCGCAATTGTGAGATAAAAAGTCGCAATTATATTTTTATTTTTTTTATTCAGTGGCGGAAACCAGCCTCAATAGCAAAGACACCCAATGTAATACTTTGAGTTGAATTGAATTGGAAATGCATGAAATTGTGAGTAATTCTGAATTTAAGTTCGAAAGAATGTGAGGAGTGTGCTTAAATTACTATTCATGTATTATTTATTGATCGAATCTAGTAATTTAAAGGTGAATAAAATAAAAATAATAAAAAATCTCCCAAAAAAATGCATTAAAAAATATCAAAATGAAATAAAATAAGCTTTCTGGACAAAAACATAAATTGATAAGCAGTAACAATGGTCTCGCCAGCCTTTTACAGAACAGCACTCCTGGGTAATTGCTCTGCTCTCGTTTGGGTGACAGTAAACCTGGAACCACACATCTGGGAGTGTTTTAATGGCTGCTCTTGTTCTTTGTAAGGTGGTGTCAAACTACTTTTAAGATGTGTGTGGATTTATTGTTCTTTTTTTATCCTGTAAAATTAAACTGCTTTGCTGCTATGTTTTTAATACTTCTATTTAAACATCTGTATTGTTTTACAGTGCATTTTTACTCAAACGTTATAGGTTTGCTTTTTATGAAAGCTTGTTGATGCCTCAGAATATAACAATGTAAAAGACAATTGTGAGATTCTGACTTTATATCTCCCTATTGTGTGTTAAAAAATCTGAATTGCGAGACATAAACATACAATTCTGTGCCGTAAACAAGCTTCGGATCAAATATAGTTTTCAGCTTCCTTTCTTTAGCCATTTACCCTATTAACATATTCACCATTACTGGCACACTAATTTGCTATATATATATGTATATATATATATATATATATATATATATATATATATATATATATATATATATATATATATATATATATATATCACATGAACATGAGCGAGATTTACTGACCAAATATGGTTCCTTTTTATCCAGTTGACCGAAATGAGGAGGCATTTGACAGTTTATAACTTGCATTATTCATGCATGAAGCCGAATGTCTGTGTGTGATTATTATTCGTGCACAGGTGGTTATCCGTCTCCAATCAGGTTTAATCTTTTATATGAATTGTTTTTGAATGTGGAATTAGTGCAGGATTATCTTTCCTACAGGTGTTTAGCACCTGAGTTTTATGATTGTCAGATTCATCCTAAATCTCATCAAATATAAAATTAGAAACCATCACATCATGCATGACAAGCCATTTGATCAGAATATTAGCAGGATTCAACTCTTGTCTGTGTGTAATTAAATATTTTTTTAAATGTCAAAAGTCATTAAGACAAATTAAACATCTATTTTAAAATAAAAGACAATCAGAACATTGTGATTAACTTTATTACCATTACAAGATTTTTTTTTAAATCGAATGATAAATCAAATGATGGATGGATGGATATACGGCTGGATGGATGGATGGATGGATGGATGGATGGATGGATGGATGGATAGACGGATGGATGGACGATGGATCGGATGGACGGACGGATGGATGGATACATGGATGGATAGATGAATAGATGAATGGATGGCGAGATAGACGGATGGATAGATAGATGGACGGATGGATGGATAGATACATGGATGGATGGATGGATGGATGGATGGATGGATGGATGGATGGATGGATGGATGGATGGATAGATACATGGATGGATGGATGGATGGATGGATGGATGGATGGATGGATGGATGGATGGATGATACATGGATGGATGGATGCATGGATGGATGATAGATACATGGATGGATGGATGGATGGATGGATGGATGGATGGATGCATGGATGGATAGATGCATGGATGGATAGATAGATGGATGGATGGATGGATGGATGGATGGATGGATGGATAGATAGACAGATAGATAGACTGATAGATGGATGGATGGATAGATGAATAGATACATGAATGGATGGATGGATGGATGGATGGATGGATGGATGGATGGATGCATGGATGGATAGATGCATGGATGGATAGATAGATGGATGGTGAATGGATGGATGGATGGATGGATGGATAGATAGACAGATAGATAGACTGATAGATGGATGGATGGATAGATGAATAGATACATGAATGGATGGATGGACGGATGGATAGATACATGGATGGATGGATGGATGGATGGATGGATAGACGGATGGATGGATGGATACATGGATGGATGGACATTTTGATCCTCTTTTTAGTCTCATCACCGATTAAGATCTTAGAGATCACAGTTGTGACTTTTGTCCTCTGAAGAGATGCTCTCACTCAGGTCCTTGTGCCTGATCACGTTCTGTGAGGACCAGCGGAGGGTCGCGTGTCCCGCGGCGTGTAGGTGAAGTTGTCCTTTTGTGCGAGCGTTTCCCCCCGCTCTGCCCCTCATTGTCCGAGGCTGTTATTATCTGTCCCGCGGTTCCTCTCATTCATTCCAAAATGCCACTCTCTACCGTTCCGAGTTCCGGTATCCATGGAAACTCGGAGCATTGAAAGTTCCATGTCATTTTATGACCTCCCACAAGCACACACACATTGGTAATATCATCTCATGCTATGTCTGTCTCTCTCTGTCTGTCTGTCTCTTTCTTTCTGTAGAGAACAGAGGGGAAGCTTTAAATATTTCATTCATCCCGGAGAGCTTTTGAAAAATCATTTCTAATTAAGAGAGGTAGCTACAACCCAAAATTTACCAAAAATATGAATGAATAGAATCTAGTGCTTCAAGAGAATTTGACATTTTTGAAGTGCGGAAGCATTCAGTCCCAGAGTCCTTCATTCAAGGAGGAATCTCAAGTAGGAAATCGGCACAACAGGCTTTCGCCAGTTTTTCCTTCATGTTTTTACTGTTTTTTAAGTGATTTTACCAGAGAACACCTACATTTGCATGTGTATATACACACATATAAATGATTAGACAAAATTAGACACACAAAGTGTGTGCAATGTTCAAACCTTTAATTTTGACACTAGTTGAGTCATGTTAAATGGTGATCTTGTAGATTAAACTACAGTTTAACTACAACCTGCATTAGACACACAGAAACCCAGTTGAAGGAGCGGTCATCGGCTGCTTTACTGTGTTTATGCCGCGCACGGGTGCTTTTTCTTCCTTTATTTCTCTGCTTTCGTGGGTTTCACCACAGCACTGCTCTTCCGTCTGTTAAAAAGTGAATGAAAGTCAACACAGCAACATTCACACGTCAACAGACAAACCCTGGAACTCAATAAAACATCATTTCCCTGTCAGGGACGACTGACCCTGAGCTGAATACATAAACCTCTCTAGAGGAGAACAGAAATGAGTAATATCTGTAGCGTTCAGCGTCTGTGGTTCAAGCGCTCTGTGATCACGTCAGGTCAGGGCAGAAATCAAATCAGGGCTGAATGGGATGGAGATGAATAGATGCGGTATATAGAGTCATTTATTAAATATGATTTACTGTAGATTTGATTATCCAGCCGAGAGGAGTTTATACTCTCAGAACAGAACGTGAAGGTAATTGGACCCAGGATGGCATCACAAGTGTGTCTGTAGGAAATAATGGCAGAACCTGACGATTTATACACACTTTGTCTTGTTTTTATGACTAGAAACTGTAACTAAGGGAACATTCGTCTTGTTGTCCAATAAAATGATCTATGCATGAAATGAGATTTAGATATTAAGTCTTGTACTGCATACTCAAAAGTGTATTTACTCTTGAAAAAAAGTTCTATGGGGTTTTAAATAGAAATCTAGGGTTCTTGGCTCAATTCTAAACTCAATTTTAAATTCTACCCTTTATGTCAAAAAGGTTCTATATAAGGAGACATGTTCTAAACATAATGTGCCAGACCGAACCCTTTAGGTTCCATATAGAACCTTATCTTCTAAGAGTGTATTCTAGATGAATGTGTGCAATTAATAATTCAATGATTGTTCAGATTCTGTGTTGATGGCGAATGGGGTGTGTGTGTGTGCTAGAGAGAGTAGAGGTTAATGGCCACTGATAGTCTTATCTGTTACCCATAATCCTCTCTTTGTGCTCTCTGAGGCCCACGGCCGCGCTGACGATACCATCAGAAGTCTCTGTGGCACACACACACACACTCGAACTCATCCGGCTCCGATGGTCAGTCTCTCCTGATCACAAAGCGATTCACTTCTGCAGGCAACAGAGGGGACAAACTTTTATACTGAGGGCATTTTCACATCTGTAGAACGTTTGCTTTGTTCCAAAACTGTGGTTACATTTGTTACAATGTTGAAATTTCTTCTTCGGTTAAATTTCACAAGATAACATTTCTAAAATAGACCCAAAATTAGTTCAAATTCCCCTGTCGTCATCTGTGAAGACCAAAAGTATACATATTTTAACGTCTTTTTCATTGAAAATAATCATTCATCATGCCCTAAAATATCTTGAATGTAACTCTACACCCTTGCCTCATTAAGTATGCACGGTTCTATGAATATGCAAATGAGCCCCGCCTCCACTCACTCACTCACTCAGCTCAGAGGTCCACTGGTTGATGATCACACGTTGATCTGATTGGTTACATGGTAGTGTGTAACGTCAGAAACACCAGCGATTTCACACCGTGTGTTTGAGACTGTCTTTGGTTCACTGCTAGCCTGACTTCATCATACTCATATTCAATGGAGAATATGAGTCTGAGACCGACTCGGTTGGGCTTTGATTATGAGGCGTGTCTTAACCAAACCAGGAAAAAAAAACCCTGCACTCAATTGGATAGTCGGTAGACCTACAACCAATCAGAGCAACGCAATAAGTCAACTCCTTTGCATAGCGCAGTTTTCAGCTACAGAACTTACTTATTTTAGAAGTTAAATAACGAGTGTTGCTTCTTTTACTTACTCCTTCATGAGTGCGACCAAAGGAGAAACCACAACGACCACAGGCTTTTCATTACGTCCCATCTTCTTAGCGACCGTCGGAGCCAGCTGATAAGTTACACTTTTCCCGAATCATGTTGGAAGGACACCAAAAATATCTTTCCGATCGACAAATGCCTTGATTGCAGTTCTCTGTTCGTCTATTAAAATGAATGCGCTGTCGATTTATTTTACAACAGACGCGACAGCGGAATCTATAGAAGGCCAGTTAAGCGCTCTTGATAACGTGATGATTACGTCCTGGCAGATCATCTGTCCATCATCGTTTAAAGCCCGCCCTGGCAATTTGATTGGCCCGAACGTTTCTTGTCTGATCATAATTACTCCTCAATGGATCGAGTCCAGACCGAACTTCCCGACCAAAAAATATTGTGGGCGGAGTTCGGGGCTGGCATCCAGGCTAGTTCACTGCAGTTTTAAGGACGAAATACTCAGCAATGCTGTAGACTTATGAATTTACACATTGTTTGTCTTAAAGCATATTAAAAAACACACCGCATAGACATATAAGCAACATTAAATTCTTGATTTTCACCTCATAATGTGATTCAAGTGCGAGTAAATGTCCTCTCCTCAGTCAGCTGTATATGATCTGGGATTTCGTTCATATCAGTCATCTTCCAGGATGGATAAACAACTGCTCCGCTGGTTTATTGTGGCTTTCTTTGTCATTATATAACTTTATCATTTTGACCAAGAATCAGTGGCTTTGTTGAAATGAAATATCTGAAATATGTTTGTCCAACAGAATTTCAATCTGGCGTTTCACCTTGTCAATTGTGGTTAACCCACAATTCATTTTGAGAGGCATTAGCAAAAACAAGCATAACATGTGTACAGTAATTACCCATAATACATTGTGACAGAGCCTGGCTCTTTGATCTATTGGGTCAGATTGCCTTCTCACCACAAACGGACCACTCCAGAGATTGTTTTGAAGCGGGCCTCCTCGTTCAGGCAATCTTGGACCGATTGTTTTGGTGTGGATCCGAGTGAGATCCCGGCGTTCGAAACAAACCAAAACAAAGGAGAAAATGTGCCAGGTTCAAAAACAAACTCTTCAAATGAGCCAGGTGTGAAAACGGCCTTCGGGTGAGTGGTACGTTTGGTCCAAACCAATCTAGTCTGGTCCGCTTAGCGTTCATATTGGCATTTTAACACCAAACCTAAAGATACCGGACCTAAAGGCATATGGATATATTCACAAGCTGATTGATCGGCTTTTATTACGTATATTTCACAACAAAACTTACCGAACATCTAAACCAATGCTGTGTTCTGGGATATATGCGCTCGTTCTATGTGTGAATGAGTCAAAACAGCGTCAGGAATCCCATCACACAAACCAAGATGTTTTTGGTTCGCTTACATGATTTTGGTCCGTGTTGCGTTCATAATTCACCACGGTTTGTTTGGAAATAGACTGAGACTCATCTTTTCAGCTTGTTTGGTGGCACCAGATGCCATTTATGCAAATGAACACACTAACATAGCAATCGTCACCAGAGTTCGTTTTAATCCGACCAAACCGGCCCGAGTGTGAACACACCCTTAGTGTTCTTCACAAGCAGTAGGAATGGTGAAGCTTTGCTTTAGCTGATGAATAAGCACAGGACAGCCCTCAAAATTGGTGATATTGTGTGTTTTGTACCTGAATAGTTTTCCCCTCTGGCGGTTCTAAATGCTTTCCTGAAAATCGAGCGTATTTTGATTGGACTGTGGAGATCTGACAGCGCTGAAAGAAGCAATATGTTTTACATCACCTCCATTTGCATTTAATTGAATCATTGTGTGGAAATACAATGTAGAAGATCACGACAAAGCCACGCGGAGAGCAGGAGACTAATAGGCCTGTCAGGATATTCATAATTCTGTTATTTCTCGAATTCATTTCTCAGAATCCCATTTTAGGTTCATTTGCGCTCCTCGGGCTGTCAGGATGGGCAGTGTCATCGAGTAGAACCCGAATCTTTTGTTGTTCAGTTGAGCATTTGGGTTTTAATGGACGAGCAGTGGAACAGACAATAGAGAGAATGAATTGATAGATGGATTGATAAGGTGCTCTGAGTGGTTGTTAGGGAATTGCTATGCAGTTGCTAAGGTATTCTGGATGGTTGCTATTAGTCTGTCTGTCTGTCTGTTCTCTAATTTTAATATGCTACACACTCTCTGAGGGCCGTAGTGTTTTCTCCCCTCCCCCTCCTTGTTCGTTTTCTTCTCCTCCCCTTCCTTTTTTTCTCACCTGAGGCAATTAATCACAAACACTAATTGCTGTTAATTACTTGCTGTTGGCCCAGAAGTGAGTTTCCCTTAAGAACCTTTGCCAGTGGTGTTTCTGAGTTCCCACAATCCCTTGCTGCTAGACGAGACTTTTCAGGTGACTAATGAACTGAGGAGCAGGACGTGAGTGAGGGAATCTTTATTTATTGGCTTGTTTGTTTGTTTTCTTGTTTATTGTTAACCTTTCTAACCGCTCTTCACAGTGAATGCACATATACATCACTTGTTTATTATGTTTGATCATAAACACCTCTCTTCTGCCATTACCAAAGTCCAGCGGGTCTGCCTGTATTTGGGAGTTTTGTTCAAACTGTTTTCAGTTTAGTGTTTTTTTCAAATTCAATCTTTAGGACTGACTGTCTGCATTTGACAAGTACGCTGTAAAAGATAAACAGTTGATTAAGTAAATAATGCTTGATCATAATAATAGCAAAATAAAAATACTTGATTATTCTGTTGTGATTGGTCTAGTCTGCTCTGATTGGCCAGACAGCTCAGTCTTTTGTGATTTGGTCTACTCTGCTCTGATTGGTCAGACGCCTCAGTCTGTTGTGATTGGTCTACTCTGCTCTGATTGGTTAGATGGCCCAGTCTTTTGTGATTTGGTCTACTCTGCTCTGATTGGTCAGACACCTCAGTCTGTTGTGATTGGTCTACTCTGCTCTGATTGGTCAGACACCTCAGTCTGTTGTGATTGGTCTACTTTGCTCCAATTGGTCAGACGCCTCAGTCTGTTGTGATTGGTCTACTCTGCTCTGATTGGTCAGATGACCCAGTCTGTTGTGATTGGTCTACTCTGCTCTGATTGGTCAGATGACCCAGTCTGTTGTGATTGGTCTACTCTGCTCTGATTGGTCAGATGGCCCAGTCTGTTGTGATTGGTCTTCTCTGGTCTGATTGGTCAGATGACCCCAGTCTGTTGTGATTGGTCTTCTCTGCTCTGATTGGTCAGATGACCCCATCTGTTGTGATTGGTCTTCTCTGCTCTGATTGGTCAGATGACCCAGTCTGTTGTGATTGGTCTACTCTTCTCTGATTGGTCAGATGGCCCAGTCTGTTGTGATTGGTCTACTCTGCTCTGATTGGTCAGATGACCCAGTCTGTTGTGATTGGTCTACTCTGCTCTGATTGGTCAGATGGCCCAGTCTGTTGTGATTGGTCTTCTCTGGCTCTGATTGGTCAGATGACCCCATCTGTTGTGATTGGTCTACTCTGCTCTGATTGGTCAGATGGCTCAGTCTGTTGTGATTGGTCTACTCTGCTCTGATTGGTCAGATGGCTCAGTCTGTTGTGATTGGTCTACTCTGCTCTGATTGGTCAGATGACCCAGTCTGTTGTGATTGGTCTTCTCTGCTCTGATTGGTCAGATGACCCAGTCTGTTGTGATTGGTCTACTCTGATCTGATTGGTCAGATGGCTCAGTCTGTTGTGATTGGTCTACTCTGCTCTGATTGGTCAGATGGCTCAGTCTGTTGTGATTGGTCTACTCTGCTCTGATTGGTCAAATGGCCCAGTCTGTTGTGATTGGTCTACTCTGCTCTGATTGGTCAGATGACCCAGTCTGTTGTGATTGGTCTTCTCTGCTCTGATTGGTCAGATGACCCAGTCTGTTGTGATTGGTCTACTCTGCTCTGATTGGTCAGATGACCCAGTCTGTTGTGATTGGTCTACTCTGCTCTGATTGGTCAGATGGCTCAGTCTGTTGTGATTGGTCTACTCTGCTCTGATTGGTCAGATGGCTCAGTCTGTTGTGATTGGTCTACTCTGCTCTGATTGGTCAGATGGCTCAGTCTGTTGTGATTGGTCTACTCTGCTCTGATTGGTCAGATGGCCCAGTCTGTTGTGATTGGTCTACTCTGCTCTGATTGGTCAGATGACCCAGTCTGTTGTGATTGGTCTTCTCTGCTCTGATTGGTCAGATGACCCAGTCTGTTGTGATTGGTCTACTCTGCTCTGATTGGTCAGATGGCTCAGTCTGTTGTGATTGGTTTACTCTGCTCTGATTGGTCAGATGGCTCAGTCTGTTGTGATTGGTCTACTCTGCTCTGATTGGTCAGATGGCTCAGTCTGTTGTGATTGGTCTACTCTGCTCTGATTGGTCAGATGGCTCAGTCTGTTGTGATTGGTCTTCTCTGCTCTAATTGGTCAGATGGCTCAGTCTGTTGTGATTGGTCTACTCTGCTCTGATTGGTCAGATGGCTCAGTCTGTTGTGATTGGTCTACTCTGCTCTGATTGGTCAGATGGCTCAGTCTGTTGTGATTGGTCTACTCTGCTCTGATTGGTCAGATGGCTCAGTCTGTTGTGATTGGTCTACTCTGCTCTGATTGGTCAGATGGCTCAGTCGGTTGTGATTGGTCTACTCTGCTCTGATTGGTCAGATGGCTCAGTCTGTTGTGATTGGTCTACTCTGCTCTGATTGGTCAGATGGCTCAGTCGGTTGTGATTGGTCTACTCTGCTCTGATTGGTCAGATGGCTCAGTCTGTTGTGATTGTTCTACTCTGCTCTGATTGGTCAGATGGCTCAGTCGGTTGTGATTGGTCTACTCTGCTCTGATTGGTCAGATGGCTCAGTCTGTTGTGATTGGTCTACTCTGCTCTGATTGGTCAGATGGCTCAGTCGGTTGTGATTGGTCTACTCTGCTCTGATTGGTCAGATGGCTCAGTCTGTTGTGATTGGTCTACTCTGCTCTGATTGGTCAGATGGCTCAGTCTGTTGTGATTGGTCTGCTCTGATTGGTCAGATGGCTCAGTCTGTTGTGATTGGTCTACTCTGCTCTGATTGGTCAGATGGCTCAGTCTGTTGTGATTGGTCTACTCTGCTCTGATTGGTCAGATGGCCCAGTCTGTTGTGATTGGTCTGCTCTGATTGGTCAGATGGCTCAGTCTGTTGTGATTGGTCTGCTCTGATTGGTCAGATGGCTCAGTCTGTTGTGATTGGTCTACTCTGCTCTGATTGGTCAGATGGCTCAGTCTGTTGTGATTGGTCTACTCTGCTCTGATTGGCAATTTTTGGGATAAATTTTGATGCCCAATTTCCTGAGTTGGGCGGGCCACAACAGCTACATCGCCTTGTCTTGTCATTAAAGTAGTGCATATTTACATATATGAATAATCATTTGAAGTGTACTGAATTTTATAAAGAGCAAAAGTAACCTAATATGACTGAAATTCCAGAATCGGCAGCAAGCTGACTATGCAGACAGAGCGTATGTTTATATCGTTGTCAATGTATGGAAATACAAACGTCCATCCATTTACCCTCCATCATTCCTGTTCTTTGAGACAACAAACACGTGAATGCAACGAGCCCGTGACCATGATTTCAGAAGTGTGAAGGATGAAGTTTCTGTAGAAGGTGAAGGCAGCATCTGCTACTGGTGCTACCGTCATATGCTACATGAGTCTGATCAACTCTAACTAGCACTCGCAGGTTGTTAGCGTGCTCCCACCATGGCCATTAATCAGGACAGAGACCGTCGCTTTCTAGACGCCATGTTACGACTGACTGCGTTTCCTCCATGTAATTCTGCCTCGGTGCGTTCCATTTGCTTTCATTAGTGGCACATTGATTGATTTATGTCCGGATTTGTCTCATTAACCAGAGACACTTTTAAATCTCTGTGTGGGACAAAAAAGGAAGAATAGAGCAAAAGGTCTTTGGAGGAGAGAAAGTTTATTAAACATTAAGTGAGATCCAAACGGCACCTAAGAAAGATAGATGATATTGACGCGGTCTGCCGCGGACCTTGTCAACAGTGGCTCCATAAATCATTTCTGCCGTCATAAAATCACATTAACAGATTTCATATCATACCAGGTGCAAACAGAGTCGCTCAATGAATGGCAAAGTTCATCAGCTCACGTAGACGCTAAATAAACCATCATCACACCTGCTTCTGATGAGCTTAATACTTGCAAAAGAAATTATGTCAGCTTGGAAAATTTTCATACTTAAAATATATAAAACCATACAAATATTAATTATGTTTAAAATAAAATAATTATATGTTTAAACTATAATAATGTGAATAAAAATGGGTAAGTAAACATAAGCATTGTAAATATTTGTTGTGTGAAATAAAATTATTTACTGGAAAAAAATATGAAAAATTTAATATCAGTTTAATATAATTTTTTGTGTCAATATTTAACAAAGCTGTAATTTTGTAAAATGATTCAAAAACTGAAAATGTGATTTACTTGTACATATTTTGGGACATATAACTCGCAAATAGCTTATTACTTGGGAAAGTGTGATAGAAATTATATCTGATTTCCGATTTTGAAAATCTAGACTTTCTTTGTTAAAATATGTAAAACCAAAATATATAATTGTGCAAAAATAAGAATTATTACTTGTTTAAACTAATAATCCACACAGAGTAAATAATCCATGTAAATATTTATTGTCTGAAAATGTGTTTTGAGCTGTTTTATGTAACACACACACATACATAGGATTACTGGCAAAAACATGAATTATTGAAGTGAATATCAATTGGGAACAGACATTTAAAATGTGAAAAATCCAAATGTTTAAGCTTAAAATACAAAATCCATAAAAAATATGAATTATTACATTTCTAGACTATAATAATATAAAAAGTATATTATAATACTCTAGACATTTCTAGACTATAATAATAATATACAAAAGTTATATTATAATAATATAAAAAATATTCTAGACTATAATAATATAAAATACAAAATCCATAAAAATATGAATTATTACATTTCTAGACTATAATAATATAAAAAAAGAGTTAAACTTCAACCATTCAAATGTTTCTTTTTTAATATGAAAAATTATTTATAGAATACAAATTAAAGTATATTTCACTTGGGATTTGTGTAATTTGTAATCAAGCTGTAATTATAGGATATTATTTATACTGTATGTATTTAAGGTTCATGAATAATATATAATAAATAAAATTAAAAAATTAAATCATCACATACCAACTTCTAATTATCTTATACTTGGAAATAATAATTTCAGACTTCCAGCTAGAAAAATCCGCAATATACATCATTACATTTTTAAACTATAATAACATAAACAAAATAGTAAATAAACTTAAACCATTTACATATTTGTTGTCAAAAAATATTTTTAGCTTTTTTTGCAACAATTTCCAATGTATATATAATATATATATTACATCATTTAATCAAATTCTCATATACTTACATCAGATTTTCATAAGCTTTAGACACAGGTGTCTAAAAACATTAATTTTTATGTTATAGTTTGAACTATTGTTTCCATATAGCAAATTTGTGAATTATTTGTGTTATTTTTCCAGAGTTTGTCTGAAATGAACAGTCATGTGACTGTCGCATCATCAAGGTAAGGCCAGGGCATAACTTAAGCAGTCCAGTATTTCAGTATCTCTCTCTCTCTCTTTCCACAGTCGGTGAAAGACTTGTGTGAACCGTAACCTGCGTCTGCGTTCTTTCTTTTGTCTAAGAGCTTTAATAAGATGTTTGGCATTCATAGATCCTCCGTGCCGTCTTTTCAGTCGTGGCATTCAGGAGAGCGAAGGTCGTGCTTTTATTTTGCCTTCATTAATTCCCTTTCAACCTGTCTCCTGAATGAATAGCACGTTTTTTAACCTTAAAATGTAATGTCTACTCACATAATATTTGACCTCCCTGATACCAAAGTGGCTCCGGAGAATGAAAAGCCTCAGCAGGACGCATTTCATGAAATAATCATCAAGCACAACGGAACGAATACAAAGGAAATGAAATTGCCCGTGTTTTATTTTAAAAGGATATTCTCTGCTCATTTAAAGCTGCTATTGTGGCACAAACAGGCTTTACGACGTGCCAAATAGCTGCTTTGTTTGAGGAAGGAATCATGCGAAGGTTTTGCCCGTGTGCGGATATTCGAAGCATTGTCCCAATTTGACCACCGCTGTGATGCAAACACGTGTCTATATTCAGGAATCAGTGGGTGTCCGGAGAACTCCATGAGTGTGAATGGATGCTTGGCAGGTGCGCTGGGACTTTTAGGATCAGGGATGCTAATCAGTCTGGATAAGGCCAAAAATCTCTGCACAAAACGCACAGGAAGTTCGAAACAAAAGAAACGTTAAAATGGTTTGCTAAATTAATTGATAGATTAATTGTGCGCTTGACGCTGTTTGTTCGTTCTTTGTGTCTGATGTGATGCGGTTCTTGCTCATTAAAGGAGCCGTTCAAGCAGAAAGAGGAATGAAAAGACGTTTGTTTTCCTTTCGATCCGTAAGTGTGAATTTGAATTGAATTGGCATCGAACAGGATAACACAGTCTCATCTCAAGACGTCAGACAACTGGCGCTTTTGACCATACGTCAGCGTCCGACGTTTTAGGGTATCCTTTAACATCAGTTAGATGACGATCCTGGGCCGTCATACAACTGACGCTTTACCTTTAACGTCAGTTAGGTGACGGGTAGGTTGAGGTCTGGGGTAGGGTTAGGATTAGATAGCGTCATCTAACTGACCCTAAAACGGGTGCCCTAAAACGGCCGATGTTGACGTATGGTCAAAGGCGTCAGTTGTGTGATGTCTTGGGATGAGACTGCGCTGAACAGGAAGTTGAATATACTGAGATGGGGAATTTACTGAATCCATCCAGCCATCTATCCATAAACCTGTTAAATGATCTCATCCATCCACCCGCCCATTCATCCATCTGTCTATAAACCTGTCAAATGATTTCCATCCATCCATCCATAAACCTGTTTAATGATCTCATCCAACCATCCACCCGTCCAGTCCATATATCCATCTATCCGTCTATAAACCTGTTTAATGATCTCCACTCCATCCATCCATAAACCTGTTAAATTATCTCATCCAACCATCCACCCGTCCGTCCATATATCCATCTATCCGTCTATAAACCTGTTTAATGATCTCCATCCATCCATAAACCTGTGAAATGATCTCCATCCATCCATCCATCCATCCATAAACCTGTTAAATGATCTCATCCATCCATCCACCCGTCCATCCATTCCATCTATCTGCTCTACAAACCTGTCAAATGATCTCTTTCTATCCATCCATAAACCTGTTAAATGATCTCATCCATCCATCCGTCCATCCGTCCATCCATCCATCCATCCATCCATCCATCCATCCATCCATAAACCTGTTAAATGAAAACATCCACCCATCCATCCATCCATCCATCTGTCTATAAACCTGTCAAAAGATATTCATCCATCCATCCATCCATCCATAAACCTGTTAAATTATCTCATCCATCCATCCAGTCCGTCCATCATCCATCTGTCTATAAACCTGTCAAATGATCATCCATCCATCCATAAACCTGTTAAATGATCTCCATCCACCCACCCATCCATCCATCCAACCATCCATCCATCCATCCATCCCATCTGTCTATAAACCTGTCAAATGATCATCCATCCATCCATAAACCTGTTAAATGAAAACAACCTGTGAAATGATCTCCATCCATCCATGAACCTGTTAAATGAAAACATCCCATCCATCCACTCGTCCATCCATTCATCCATCCGTCTATAAACCTGTCAAATGATCTCCATCCATCCATAAACCTGTTAAATAATCTCATCCATCCACCCGTCCATCCATCCATCCATCTGTCTATAAACCTGTCAAAAGATCTTCATCCATCCATCCATCCATCCGGTCCATCCATAAACCTGTTAAATTATCTCATCCATCCGTCCGTCCATCATCCATCCGTCTATAAACCGGTCAAATGATCATCCATCCATAAACCTGTTAAATGATCTCCATCCACCCATCCGTCCATCCATCCATCTGTCTATAAACCTGTGAAATGATCATCCATCCATCCATCCATCCATCCATCCATCCATAAACCTGTTAAATGAAAACAACCTGTGAAATGATCTCCATCCATCCATCCATTCATCCATAAACCTGTTAAATGAAAACATCCACCATCCATCCATCCATCCATCCATCCATCCATCCATCCATCCATCCATCCATAAACCTGTTAAATAATCTCATCCATCCACCCGTCCATCCATCCATCCGTCTATAAACCTGTCAAAAGATCTTCATCCATCCATCCATCCATCCATCCATAAACCTGTTAAATTATCTCATCCATCCGTCTATAAACCTGTCAAATGATCATCCATCCATCCATAAACCTGTTAAATGATCTCCATCCACCCATCCATCCATCCATCCATCCATCCATCCATCCATACATAAACCTGTTAAATGATCTCAACCATCCATCCGTCCATCCATCCATCCATCCATCCATCCATCCATCCATCCATAAACTTGTTAAATTATCTCATTCATCCATCCACCCGTCCGTCCGTCCATCCATCCATCCGTCTATAAACCTGTCAGATGATCTCATCCATCCGTTCGTCCGTCCATCCGTTCGTCCATTCATCCGTCCATCCGCCGTGAAGTATTTTTCCCCTTTTCTAAGATAATAATACACACATTCAGGCAACAGTAGGACTCTGGAGATTTGATCTAATATGAATAGATTTCATGAAACAAACTTTCTGTTGTCTCTCATCACTTCTGCTCTCTGTAAAGCCGCTCCAGTGAGTGTGTGGTGAAGTCTCAGCTGGAGGTGTGTTGTGGTTCACTAATGAAGCTAACAGCAGACGTGGTATTCAGGGCCCCCGGCGGATCTGTCCGGGCTCCTCCTGACATCCGCTGGCAGCGTCGAGTCCACTGGGCTCAGAGAGGCTGAAGTTAAGTGGATGTCTTAAGGTAATTTAAAAGCGGCAGGGAGCTTTGGCTAATTACTGCTTCCCCTGATCTGTAATGAAAGCAGAGCAGCGTGAACACACGCTCCGCTAGCGGGACCGTCAATAGCCTATATCCACAGTCCACCAGACCCGGCCTGAGCATGTGGACTTCTGCTGTGGGAAACAACTTTTCACCTGTTTCTCACACTGATTCCTCTGACAACATGATCTCCAGTTATTAACCCAGGCCGTCACATGGATGTTTAGCACTTTACCCTTATCTGTCACCGTCCCGTATACGGGACGCCTAACTTTACTTTGATTTATTACTATTAAATCCTAATCTAATTATGACAAACTATATATCGTTGGAAAGGTCTAAGACTCCTAAATAGATATTTGACTGCTGTTTTTTGCTACAAATTATAAATCAATTTGTATAAATAAATTAGGCATCATTTGAAAGCATACAAACTCAGAATTCATCCTGTGAAAACCGTTTTGAAATTGGACTTTGCGTTACCATAGAAACGGTATTTTTTTATTAGGCCCCTCCCCTTTTGGGCATCATCTTTCATAATTTATTATCAAAACTTTTCGAATCTTGACAAAACGCATATTGTCAGAAAGGTCTGAGTCTCAAGGTTCCATATTTAGTGACAGAAGTGATATTTGGATAGAAATGTATTAATTTGTTATGGCAGAATGCATACAATTAAATTCAATGGAATTCAATGACCCGGTGGCTATTTTTGGTACTACGCCTAAACAAAATCTCATGGGAACTTAAATTTGTGATATCAACTTCAAATTTGGAACACAACTTGTTTAGATATATAGCTTTCATTTTATAGTAATTTTATGGTAAAAAATATTTTGTAAAATATTTATTTTATATTAAAAAAATATATTAATAAATAATATTTGATTTACTGTAAATTATAACTTCCATAACTTTTTCATACTTTAAATTTTTGAAATGCTTTCACTTCAGTAATAATTGCTTGTTTTCTTTAAAACAAGACCAAACTTAGGAATATATTCCAAAGCATTCTTGAATTACAACCATTTAAGTTTATATAGTGCATTTTAATGTAAATTATCAAAAAGGGGGGTGACAGGTAAGGGTTAAATGGGTCCTATAATGCCCTTTTCAAAAGATGTCAAATAAGTCTCTATTGTCTCCAGAGTGTGTATGTGAAGCTTTAGCTCAAAATACCCCACAGATATTTTTAGAGAATGTTAAAATTGTCGCTTTTTGATGGTCAGTTTTTGTGTGCATCCCTTTAAATGTAAATGACAGTGGCAGTGGAGTCTTTCTGGTAGAACTTATGCTTACGCTTTCATTTCTTTGATTTAATGTGTCCTTGCTTAATACAAGTATGAATGAAAAAAAACCTCAATCGTCTGTTATTGCACAAATGAACAAAATGTGAGTTTATTTTCTAAACATCCATAGGTCTGAAAGCGCCGGTAGTTGAAGGAACACCCACATTCGAGGCTGTCGTGGTGCTAATGGTGTGGCAGTGGTCAGATCTCTCATACAAAGCTGGGATTTGAGGGGAAAAGCTCATTTGCTGCTGCCTGAATGAGCTCAGGAGTAATTACGGGGCTTTTGACGTGGGCGGTGGTGAGATTGGACAGGTAATATCGGGAGCAGCCGAGCTCATGATGCATGTAATCAGCTATTTGAGAGTATAACTCACGCCCATGCCCGAATCCACACACTCTCATTGATTATCATCATCAGTTCTGAGCGTAATAAATTACCGAAGCACAATTAGAAGTCAAGCGAATGAATCATTGGATTGGAGGGTTAAGCAAATTAAGAGCATTAATGAGGCATAAACATTAGCCCTGTTAGAAAAGTGCATTATGGCAGCGTTAAAACGACGACTCTTTATGACATCATAAAAGTAATTAATGGACTGCGGTGGGTGAGATCTGAGAAACCGGGAGAGATTGAGGACGCTGTCTATAGATGGAAACAGTACATTCAGATTAACACAGAGTCGAGGTGATAATTTACTGCGGTACTTGAGGAGTAATTGAACAGACAGGCGGAGCATGAAAGACTTATTCCTTCAGATTCACATGCGAGGGAAACTGATAAGTCTCTTTGACCCCGGGACGAATGAGATGTGGAAAGGTCAAGGACAAGTAGAGAACGAGAAGCTGTGCGGGGTTTCTCATGATTTATTGCAAGTCATACACAACTTGTTAAACATCTGAACTGCAAAAAAAGAAAATGTATATACACTACCCGTCAAAAGTTTAAGATCGGTAAGATTTTTTATGTTTTTAAAAGAAGTCTCTTCTGCTCACCAAGGCTGCAATTTTTTGATAAAAAATACACAGTAATATTGTGAAATATTCTGACAATTTAAAATGACTTTTTTATGTCAATATATATTAAAATGTAATTTGTTCCTTTGAAAAAAAGCTGAATTTTCAGCATCATTACTTCAGTCTTCAGTGTCACATGATCCTTCAGAAATCACTCTAATATGATGATTTTATGCTCCAAAAACATGTATGATTATTATCCATGTTGAAAACAGTTTTTTACATTTTTATTTCAGGATTCTTTGATGAATAGAAAGTTCAAAAGAACAGCTTTTATCTGAAATGGAAAGCTTTTGTTACATTAAACACTACCCTTTAAAAAGTTTGGGGTCAGTAAGAATTTGTATTTTATTTTTGGGGGAAATAAATAAGAAATCAATACTTCTATTCATCAAGGATGAGTTACATTGATCAAAAGTTACAGTAAAGACATTTATAATGTTAGAAAAGATTCTAATTAAATAAATGCTGTTCTTTGAACTTTCTATTCATCAAAGAATCCTGAAATAAAAATGTAAAAAACTGTTTTCAACATGGATAATAATCATACATGTTTTTGGAGCATAAAATCATCATATTAGAGTGATTTGTGAAGGATCATGTGACACTGAAGACTGGAGTAATGATGCTGAAAATTCAGCTTTTTTCAGAGGAATAAATTACATTTTAATATATATTAACATAAAAAAGTCGTTTTAAATTGTCATAATATTTCACAATATTACTGTGTTTTTTGTGTATTTTTTAATCAAAAAATTGCAGCCTTGGTGAGCACAAGAGACTTCTTTTAAAAACATAAAAAATCTTACCGAATCTTAAACTTTTGACCGATTATGTATATACCATGATTAGAAATTATAAATTTAACACTTTTGTTTTTGCCCCCATTTTTCATGAGCTGAACTCAAAGATAGATACACAAAAGACCTATTTCTCTCAAAAGTTTCAAAAATCTAAATTTGTGTTAGGAAGCACTTCTCCTTCTCCGAGAGAATCCACCCTTATTGTACAGGTGTGCCTAAAGCCCAGTTCACACCGCCAGCGATTTTGTCGCTGTGTGTCGCTAGGCTCTGTACTGTGATATCCAGGGTTGTGGACTCGAGTCGCATGACTTGGACTTGACTTGGACTTGAGTCCCAAACTTGATGACTTGAGACTCGACTTGGCATTCAAAGATGACTGTGCAACTCGACTTGGACTTTGACAACAATGACTCGAGACTTGACTCGGACTTGAGCCCTGTGACTTGGAAAGACTTGACCTACCTTCTAAAACCACAGATCAGAGTTGTAATAATCACTGACTGTAGTATAGCACTGTATTGACATATGATCACAGCGCTGATTAGCGCTGCTTTCGCACGTTTGGCACTGAGCCAGAGAGCGCGTGATAGAGTGCGTTCAGCAGCGCGTCAGTTGTATTTTATTATCACACGTTCAGACAGTTTTCAACCAAATAATGTTTTCTTTTTACTAGCGAACCATTTATAATTTGAGAGAAAAAAAACCCACTGATGTTGAAAGTAAGCGGAAATAATAAACCTTTCAAATGCAATTTTGAGACATTTATTTTTCCCCCACAACAAACGCACATTTTACCCTATAATTATAAAGTCTTCTACCTGTTCACCAGCCACTCACTTTCATGTCTTTCGGGAGAAATGGATGGATTTACGCTACGCTTTGTAAACGACAGGCACGTAGCCCCAAAAAGTGCCATGTGACGCTTGATATTTGCCATGGAAATAGGAATGTTCTAGTACAATTACTGTCGTGTTAACAAAATAATTTAACCAGGGACTCAATATTTTAAACTTAATGTGTAGCAAATCACGATTAATTTTCCCAATGAACAGTTACTATTATTTTTTATTTTTACATCTGCGTTGCCACTCTCCACATTCAACCAATCAGACAACCAACCAATCAACATCCACTAAGTTTGAATAAATATGATAATATTATATCATATTTAGTATACATTTTCATTTACTATAGTAATTAACACTGAGAGAGTAATTTGTGCAAAAAGCACTAATGACTTGTTTTAAGACTTGAAGCTTAAACTCAAGGACTTGCAACTTGACTTGGACTTGTCTGTCTTGACTCGGGACTTGAATGCAAAGACTTCGAGACTTACTTGTGACTTGCAAAACAATGACTTGGTCTCACCTCTGGTGATGTCGCTTGTGGGCGTTCGTAGTGCTGTCGCTCTGATGTTATTGGTAGACTGCACGTCTGGCCATATCTATACAAAATACCATCACAAGTGATATATACAACTATATAATTTTAATTTGACTGGGAATAAATAACTTTAAGGCTAAAAAGAAACTGTATGCTGTTGGGAGAGTGTTTTTTTACCACAGCAGTGTTCAGTGGATTAAATCATTTACTAGATCAACGATCGATCAATGAACAAATTAAACTCACTCATACCGTCACAAATTATAAAAACGTAATTCGAATTTGACAAATAATCCATTTTCTTGTGTCCAATAGTCAACGTAATGCAGGGGAAAATGTAAAATGAACTGCAGCAGTGCTAAACGTGCATCATAAAATTAAAACACTCGAACTGTAACGTTAAAATGTATGAATTAAACTCACTGAGACTGTCGACAGTTTCTTTTCCATGCATCATTTTATTATCCATGTATGTGGTTACAGTCAAATCATATTAAACAGTGAAATCGTCCTCGAACTCCTTCTGTCTTGCCTGCACTCGAGACGGTGACGTGAGCTCCACTGAAAGTCTTCTTTCCTATTGGTTGTCGCTCGTGAAAATCGCTTCTCATTTGCATAAAGTTGAAAATTCTCAACTTTTTCGCTTGTCGCTTGACACGCCCACATTCTGTCGCCAACGGTCACTGTCACTCGTGTCGCCGAATGTCGCAGCGCTCCATTGAAATGAATGGGATCTTGGCGCTTCGTCACTGCGTGTCGCTGGCGGTGTGAACGGGACTTTAGGCTGACCTGAGTGGGCAATAGGGTTGAGAGTATCGAGAATAGAGTATCGATTGGAACCGGGACTAACTTTTCGTTTTCCCGTAATCGTTCAAAAGTTAAAATTTCGACTCCTAGTTTCGATATTCACACTCGGTCGAACCGGAAGAAGAAACCGCTGAACAAAACCAACGAAGAAGCGTCTACCGTAAGTGTTGGCATAACCGTGCGAGTCGAACGTGAGTAGCTTACGTCGGCGGTCCAAAGTGTGGCTTCACTTTTCTAAAAAGAACGAAATCTCGGCAAAATTCAACATTTGTGACAAAAGGAGTATTTGTGACAGGAGTATTTCCTTCAGAAAGACCGTTGGTTAGCAAGGTTAGCTAAACTTTTTTGACCCTGCCTCTTAAAAGAATCGGAATTGAAGAATCGTTCAGGAACCGGAATCGAAACAAGGAATCAGAATCGTTCAAATTCAAACAATACCCAACCCTAGTGGGCAAATGCTCACATTCGATGGCATCTGGCACTTTGGAGAGGTGTTCTCTTCACGGATGAATCCCGGTTTTCACTGTACAGGGCGGATGGCAGACGTCATGTGGTTTAGTGGTTTGCTGGTGTCAATGTTGTGGATCGAGTGGCCCATGTTGGCGGTGGGGTTATGGTATGGGCAGGCGTATGTTATGGACAATGAACACAGGTACATTTTATTGATGGCATTTTGAATCCACAGAGATACCGTGACGAGATCCTGAGGCACATTGTTGTGCGATTCATTCATGACCATCTATATCGATCCACGTATAATGGATCGAGTGTGCAATATTGGGGAAGCTACTCTGAAACTGTAGTTTGACAAGCTACAAGCTACTCATAAGTTAAAGTAGTTTAACTACAGTCAAGCTACCCGTTTAGAAAAGTAGTTAGCTACACTACAAGTTACAATCAAAAAGTAGCTAGCTACATTGAAACTACTTTTGCTTTTTGAACAACGTATATTATAAATAACCGAATAAGTGTCTGAGGAATGTTTTAAGTAAAATATTTCGTGTTTAAAACAAGGCAATGCAATTACGATTTCAAAGAGTATTTTTTTATTACACACAACACTAAAATATCTCTAACTGTTTGTCAAAAGTGCAACAAATAGCCTACAACATTGCAAGAATGAAATATACATCCAACGTAAATTACATGTAGAACATTTTCTCAAAAACACTGATTGAACTTGGACAAATAAGGCCGTGGGTAATTAACGTTAGTTGTTTCTCCATCCTCCAAATCTGCCGTCACGTCTTGCTATATAATCATAATATGGGTGTGTCAACCCACTTCTGTACGTCAGTGAACCGTTAGCCGCAAGATGCGTGATTAAACAACAGGTGGCGGTAAAGGCAAAAAATGAGTTTTTAATCTAAGAAGAAGAAGAATATCCTTGCATCGCGCTGATTCGCGCAGGCTCGACAATGTAGCAATGTAGCTTTTGCTCGCGCTACACCGCTACTTGCTGTAAAAAGTAGTTAGCTACTGGAAAAGCTACACTGTTTAAAAAGCAACTGAGCAACTGCCAAGCTACTGAAAAATGTAGTTAAGTTAGTAGCTAAGCTACTTGTAGTTAACTACTCCCCAACACAGATCTTAAAGTGACCGCAGCCTAATATTTCTGCGGCCAAATTATGAGGTGATATTAAAAATATCTATCTGGCTGTTTTTCCCCGTGGTTTCGAACGTCAAATGTGTGGCCAGTGAAAATGCGGTGTGGCTCGTAACTTTGAAAAACCACTAGCCACAGAGACTGCGGAGCATAAAAAGTTATTGTCAAGCCCCGATTATAATCCTGGAGTTAAACCAGGGAGGTTTCGAAGCTCAAGGTGAATTAACGTTCTGAGCGAATGACAGAAACCTTCAATTAGAGCCTGTGAAAATGACGGTGGATTTTACTTTAGCCGAGCAGACGACGCATCCACAGGAGCTCAGGAGAGAGATGTGATATTTCTCATCTTGAAAGGTCAAGATTAAGCATTCAGATAACTGATCTAAATGAGACAATCTCAAGACTCGTGAAGTACTTGAGACAAACAGACGGAGACTTGATGTGGTAAAAGAAGTGCCGTGCCTCTCAGGATGTGAAATACGCCCTTTTAAATGAGCTGTTTCTGATGTGAATTATCCAGCTGAGGTCAGTAACGCTCATGCTTTCCACTTCAGTTTAACCTTCATGCTCTTTTGAGGAAGACGTCTGCAAGCTCAGTTCATCAGGGAGTGACAGGGTGTTTCTTCATTATCCAGTCTGGTGAAGATGCTCAGGATCGTTATTCTAGTGCTATTTTTTACTTCACGAAAGATGTTCAGATGAAGATGTTCTTGTGCTGATAGTTAAAGATAATTAACAGTTAGTGTTAGTCATGTGATGCACACTAACACAAGTATTTGTGTGTACGTATATAATTTATTCTTATTAATATGTTATGTATACTAAATAATTATATTGTATTTTTATTTATTTTTATTCATATTATTGTATCATAAAATACATATTTTTTGTGATATTATATAAAACAAAAATACAATACTATTATCAAATTATTTTATCATCAAATTCTATATTATAATATTTAATATATTGATATTTTGTGTATTTTAAAAATATTTAGTATATTTTATGTATTTTATTACTTTTTTATTATAAAATATATTATATAATAATATTTATATTTAAATAATTAATATTATTTAAATAATATTTTAATAATTATACAGTATATGCATTGTGTGTATGTACATATATTGACATTTATAATGATTTAATTGGATATTTTCTCAGCTTTTTCATATATATTAAGATTGAAACCACTTTAACAGAATTTTATTGTAAACATTACAAAACTTTTTAAATAATCACGTTATTTCACTTCTCCCATCTGTTTTAAACTCTTTCCTCTTCTTGCTTGTCATTGCCGTGACTGGTAAACATGATTTTCACTTCTTGGTAAGGAATTATTAATTGTTCAACTCTTCACCAACATTTATGCACTTAAATTAAAGCTTGCGCTTTAATGGCATCCGGACAGACTCCGGCTCAGCTCCGGCAGATGTGTGTGAATGAACTCGCTTTTTCTGATGACTCATGAACTCGTGTCTGAGTGGAGTGTAAATGTGATTTGTGTTCACTTGTTTCTTTACGTTCTGCTCTTGTGGGAACTGTGTGTGTCTGTCTCTGTCTGGAGTGTTTCTCCTGGGACTCGATGTCTCAGCGTTTGCGTTCCTCTCTCTGTTTATTTGTCTGATGTCTTGAGTTTATTTGTGTGAAATACTGCTTGGATAAACTTCTTCTGAATCTGTCTGTGAACAGCATGCTCTGTTGATGCAGGAGCTTTGATTTGATGAGCGTGCGTGTGTGCGTGTGTGTGTGTGTGTAAGGTTAATGGTCTGTCCCTCACATATTTCACAGCAGACTGGAGAAACACTTTACCAATTTCCTTTTCACCGGAGCGCAGGACTCAGACCAGCTCGAGCACGAATAACGCCAAACACGTTACAGGACACGATCACGTCACCCTGTTCACATTTAAACAATTAGTTCCTTGATTTCCACCATGTTGAGCACTTTTACACAACGGATGCATTAATACCTGATCATTCTCTGATAGTATTGTAGTCAACTTTCACACACATACAATAGCAAACAGAAAACATATGTTTGACTGTCGCCTGCTCAATTACAGCGACCTGGAGTTTTATTCATTTCTTTTTTAATCACAGACTCCGGTCAGCGTGAGTGTCTTCAGTCAGAATCACGCTTTGATCCACATGTCCTGTTGAGGAGACTTGCTGAGTTTTAATGAGACACATGCTTAACTTCAGTCGCAGACTCTTAATGATGCCAGGAATATAATAGGAGCGTTCTGCTTTAAAGTCAGTGTGAGGGTTTGGGTTTAACTCTATTATTTATAATCATAAACATGGTACATAAACCATAAACATGGTCCCCAGCTAAGGGATCATGTGTGTTTGTGACCGTGATGACGATTCGGATGAACAAAGATTCAATTCAACACAAGCAGATGAAGTCAGTCTCCTCTACATTCACTCTATAAAATGCTGGGTTGTTTTAACCCAACGTTGGGTCAAACGATTGTAATTTTAAAATTTAACCCAATGGCTGGGTTTTTCCATATTTGACCCAAAATTGGGTCGTAACGACCAAGCATTTTTCAGAGTGTGGCTTGGTTGCTATGTGATTAGTTGTTTGTTGTGGGTGGTTGCTAGGTGGTCAGTCCTGCAGTCCTGCATCATTGGGTCTCTGTGATCCTCTGGTCTGTAGAAATTTGTGTGTTCCTCTTTCAATGTGCATTATCGTTTTTGTTTTCTTGGTCCAGCAGGTGATAATGGAGCGTCTGCTCCGTTAGTAAAGTAAATCAGCACTTACTCTCCTCAACAACACACATGATTGGAGGAAGCATTCAAACACTGTGGGCCGACGCACACTGCGAATTTCAATAGTTTGTGTGAGACGTTTCATCAATGGTAAATATGATGCTTGCGAACAAATAAAAATCAGAACTTTTGTCTGTGATGATGATTGACAGCGGTGATGAGGAAGCCTGTCATTTACACATTTACTCGGTGCGGTTTCTCGGAGACACACCTGTCTTTATAAACGTGTCTAATTATCACGCTCTCCCACTGCTCTCGGTTCAGACGAGCATCACGATTCATAATTATATATGAATCATCTAAATATACTGTATCAGATCAGAGGAGAATAATTGGGTTTGTCTGCAGGTCTCACGCTTGTACACAATGATAGATAGATGGATGGATGGATGGATGGATGGATGGATGGATGGATGGATATACAGAGAGACAGACAGACAGAGAGATAGACAGATGGATGGTTGGATATACAGACGGATGGATGGATGGATGGATGGATGGATGGATGGATGGATGGATGGATGGATGGAAAGACAGACAGACAGACAGACAGGTGGATGGATGCTAGACAGACATACAGTAGATAGACAGATGGATGGATGGATATACAGACAGAAAGATGGATGGATGGATATATAGAGAGACCGAAAGATAGATGGATGGATGGAAAGACAGATAGACAGATAGATAGACAGACAGAGATAAATAGACAGACAGACAGACAGACAGACAGATAAATGGATGGATGGATGGGTGGATGGATGGATGGATATACAGACAGAAAGATGGATGGATAGATGGATGGATGGAAAGACAGACAGGTGGATGGATGGATAGACACAGACAGACAGAAAGATGGATGGATGGATGGAAAGACAGACAGATAGATAGACAGATAGACGGATGGATGGATGGATAGATGGACAGACGGACGGAGGAGAGGATGGAGGGATGGATGGAAACACAGATAGACAGATAGATAAATGGATGGATGGATGGATGGATGGATGGATGGATGGATGGATGGATGGGTGGATGGATGGGTGGGTGGATGGATGGATATACAGAGAGACAGACAGACAAGAGCGATAGACAGCTGGATGGATATACAGACAGAAAGATGGATGGATGGATGGATGGATGGAAAGACAGACAGACAGGTGGATGGATGGTTAGACAGACAGACATAGATAGATAGACAGACAGACAGATGGATGGATGGATAGACAGACAAGCAACAGACAGAAAGAAAGATGAATGGATGGATGGATGGATGGATGGATGGATGGATGGATGGATAGACAGACATATAGATAGACAGACAGACAGACAGACAGACAGACAGACAGACAGACATATGGATGGAGGGAGGGATGGATGGATATACAGAGAGACAGACAGACAGAGCGATAGACACACAGAAAGAAGGATGGATGGATGGAAACACAGATAGATGGATGGATGGATGGATGGATGGATGGATAGACAGACAGATGGATGGATGGATGGATGGATGGAAACACAGATAGATAGATGGATGGATGGATGGATGGATGGATGGATGGATGGATGGATGGATGGATAGACAGACAGATGGATGGATGGATGGATGGATGAGATGGATGGATGGATGGATGGATGGATAGACAGACAGATGGATGGATATATAGAGAGACAGAAAGATAGATGGATAAATGGAAAGACAGACAGACAGACAGATAGATGGATGGTTAGACAGACATACAGATAGACAGACAGACGGATGGGGGGATGGATGGAAACACAGACAGACCAGACAGACAGACAGACAGACAGACAGACAGACAGACAACAGACAGACAGACAGACAACAGACAGACAGACAGACAGACAGATAGATAGACATAGAATACACACACACACTGTCACCCAAACACGCACTAAAATAGCAGCCGCTAAGCGTTCAATAAATCATCATATATTACACCGCAGTGGCTTTTGTCATGAATAATTGCCGAGCGTTTATAGTGCTTTATGAAATGTTTAAGATGATAAAGCACAGAGTTCAAATGATGAAGCGTTGCAGTGAAGAGCTTTAATAAGATCACACTCCTCTCAGCATCAGTTACTACAGGATCTGACGACACACACGGCTCAAACACACACACAACATCTCAGCAAGAACACAATCACAATCCAGCAATGCCCAACCACACAGAACCGCATTAGCAACCTAGCAACGGCTAGTCTTTTAATCTATATTTTCATTAAATGTTTGTCTTTCTTTTCTTTACAGTAGCAGCAGTTTGATCTCGTTTGGTCTTAATTATGATCATGTTCTCACTGAAGGTGTGTGTGTGTGTTGACAAGTGTGTTTCATCTCAGATCTCCGTCATAATGCTCTCCGTTCCTCTGGGAAAATTGGACACAAGCCACTGAATGAAGGAATCAGCTCGAGTTCAGCGCTGAATGGACCGAGATTGAAGATGTTCGTTTAGTTTATCAGCCTGTCGAAACAATCACAGGCATTTATTCCAGTGAAGCGCAGTCCTAAATGCCAGCAGAAGAGCCTTTCTTCCAGGGTGTGTGTTGCAGCTTGTAGATCGCTGTCTGTGCTGTTCAAGCTCAACTTCATTATACAGTTTAACACACACAGCAGCAGTAAATGTCACAGGAGCAGCTGTAGCGACTCCACAAATAGAGGTTGCACATGCATTTTACGGTGTATTTTACTAAACAATACTAGGTCGTCACAAACACCTTCATAAAACTGGAGAAACGTCACGTTATTGTGTTAGCGCTTGTTGTAAATTGAAGAAACGCAGCCTCAGTGACCATAAAACTTCATTTTTCTTGATTCAGTTGAACTTCCACTTTTTCATTGGATCTCTTTCACTCATTTTAGAACTAAAATTGGTCGCGAACGCATTTTCAAGCTGAGTATAAACAACCCGCTGGATGAATTCATCCTCATCCACGAAGCATTAGGCCCGTGTTGAGGCAAGTGTGAACTTGTTGAGGGATGCGGGCGTTCCCTCAGAGAGAGTTGAGGATAAACCGAGTGGAAAATAAGGAGAACGACAGAGTAACGCCCACTCTTCCATTAGCTAAACCATTGAACGCTTCCATCATCAGCTTGAACAAAGTGTAAGGTGGGAAAGGCGAGAGAATGGGGCGTCGAACGCACATCAGTGATGGATAGAGATAGCGAATCAACGCCTCTCCCTCACTACACCATCTGTTCTCCTCCTGCGAAGAGAAACATGGGCTTTGTGCGTCGAGGTGGGCGGCCACAATCTTCATCACGATATGAGAGATGGAGTGCATCACAGAACGCTGATTCTTAACTGGAAATCCTGTGGCTTTTATATAAAATATTTAAATGTGGTAATGCCTATTTATTTTCAAGTTAATTAAATATTTTTTTTGTTCAGAATTTGACGTACACAAAGCAGAAGATTTATTATTTTAATGCATTTTGCAGATGCTGTTTATTTCGTACATATTAATTGCAAACAGAATTGTGATTTGGAATTCAAATGCAAGGAAGTAGAGTTAAGATATAAATCCATATCATTGTTACTAGATTTTTCACTAAGGCTTGAGGATTGAAACTAGATGAATCTAGATGGACAGATTGACGTATTTATGGATGGATGGATGATTTGAATGAAGATAGATGGATGGATGGATGGATGGATGGATGGATGGGTTGATAGATGGATGGGTTGATAGATGGATTGATAGATCTAACTGTCTTCAAATCTATCTGTCTATGATGGATGGATGGATGGATGGATGGATGGATGGATGTTGGTTGGATGGATGGAAGGATGGACTGACGGACTGACAGATGGATGGATGGATGGATTGATGGATTGATGTAATGATTTATGGATCTATCTATCTGTCTATGATGGATAGATGGATGTTGCTTGGTTGGTTGGTGGATGGATGATTGATTGATTGATCCATCTGTCTATGATGGATGGATGATTAGATGGATGGATTGATGGATAGGTAGATAGATGGATTGATAGATTGATTTATGGATCTATCTATCTGTCTATGATGGATAGATGGATGTTGCTTGGTTGGTTGGTTGGTGGATGGGTGATTTGATTGATTGATTGATTGATTGATCTATCTGTCTATGATTGATGGATAGATGGATGGATAGATGATTGATAGATGGATTGATAGATGGATTGATAGATGGATGGATGGATGGATGGATGGTTGGATTGATAGATTGATTTATGGATCTATCTATCTATCTGTCTATGATGGATATATGGATGTTGCTTGGGTGGTTGGTTGGTGGATGGATGATTAGATTGATTGATCTATCCGTCTATGATGGATGGATGATTAGATGAATAGATAGATAGATTTATGGATCTATCTATCTTCAAATCTATCTGTCTGTCTATGGTGGATGGTTGGTTGGTCAGTTGGTTGGTTGGTTGGTTGGTTGGTGGATGGATGGATAGATAGATGGATAGATTTATAGATGGATGGATGTTTGAAATGACGCTTCCTTTATACATTTGTATTCACCATAAGCTGTCTACAATCACTGGCTGATGCTGATGATCTGAAATGTCCAAATATCCACTGATTCCTCATTCTGCCTGTTCCACTGATGCGTCTGCAAGCGCCGTGTGTGAGCGTTTGTAAATCCACAGCTTTGATGGCATATGCAGCACTCAGAGCGACATGATGCCATGTGAGCGAGCAGGATTATCCGTGAAGATCGTCTCTGTAATCACTGTAGAACAGCCTCATCCTGACCTGCTGTCATTATTCATCCACAGCGACAGCTTTCACACTCGCACGTGTTTTCATTCATCTGCCTCCGTGAATCAGTGTGTTAACCAGCTATTTGTTAGGCCTGTCATGCAATAACATGGAGGTGTATTCCTCTGCTTGTAGGGTGTTTCCCTGAAATATTCCTAAATCCTTTTTTATTTTGCAGATGTGTGTTTTTTTGCATTAATATACACTATATTGCCAAAAGAATTGGAACAATTCAAGTGTTCCAATCACTTCCATGGCCACAATTGTATAAAGCAAGCACCTAGGCATGCAGACGCTTCTACGAACATTTGTGAAACAATGGGTCAGTCTCAGGAGCTCAGTGAATGCAAGTGTGGTACCATGATAGGTTGCCACCTGTGCAATAAGTCTATTCCTGAAATTTCCTCACTACTAAATATTCCATGGTTAACTGTTAGTGGTATTATAATAAAGTTTATGTTATTGGGAACAACAGCAACTCCCAACTGCAACTGACACAAAGAGGTAGGCCACGTGAAATCCCAGAGCGGGGTCAGCGCAGGTACACAGTGCGCAGAAGCCGCCAACTTTCTACTGAGTCAATAGCTACAGACCTCCAAACTTCATGTGTACTTCAGATTAGCAAGCTTCTCTGTCTGGTAATCTGATGGACGAGTGTAAGTTTGTCGGTTGCCAGGAGAACAGGACTTGCCTGATTGCATTGTGCCAAGTGTAAAGTTTGGTGGAGGGGGGATTATGGTGTGGGGTAGTCAGAGATGTATAGTAACGAAGTAGAACTACTTAAGTACTAAAATGCTGTATCTGTACTCTACTAGAGTATTGTTTTTTCTCATACTTCTACTTTTATTTCAGTAGATATTTTCGATGAATTGAATACTTTTACTTCGATATTTTTTTAATGTTCTGCTAGTTACTCGTTACGATTATAAAAATTTTACAAATCATTCGTTGCAAGTTGGCTTTCATGCTGCCTAAATCACACGCCAGTTTTATAGGGTAATGGTATTGATTGACACACACACATTGACAACTAATGCAGGGGTTGTCCTGCAATGACATTTTTTTGGTGGCCGCCAAAGCAAATTTGTATCCTGCCAAAGCGCCTTATTTGATTGCTAGTTCAAACTTTTGACTGCTTTCTTTAATAATTACATGACCAATACTTGTACTTTTACTTTTAGTACTTAAGTCAGTGAATTTTAACATAAACTACTTGCAATACTTAAAGTCCCCGTGAACCGGAAGTTGCAAACGATTTTTCTCCAGTGCTGTGACGTATTTCTAAGTGAAACGGAATATTGAACTGAGGGCAGGGTTTTACTCTAGCGCTCCTCCTCTCCATCTCTCGCTCATAGGAAACTAACGGTTTGAGGGGAGTGGTTAAGCGTTTCCCCACCCAAGCTGTGAAACCTACGTCATCAGAAAAAGGAAACATTCCAGACCGGAAGTAACATTTCAGATTTTGATTAAAGATTACCAAGATAAAACATTTTTTTAATATATATTTACTTGCACGGATTAATTGTTCACCACAAGACTAGTAATATGCGCTGAACAAAGTAAATAGGTTAAATTTTGATTTCACGGGGACTTTAAGTACAAAAATGTTGAATACTTTAGTACTTCTACTTAAGTGTGGTGCTTAAAAAGCACTTCAACTTCTTCTCAAGTCACTTTTTTGATAGAGCACTTTTACTCAAGTCCGGGTTTCTAGTACTTTATACATCTCTGGGGGTTGTTTTTCAGGGGTTGGGCTTGGCCCCTTAGTTCCAGTGTATACCAAGGCATTTTGGACAACTTCATGCTCCCAACTTTGTGGGAACAGTTTGGTGATGTTCCTGTTCCAACATGACTGCACCATTAAACAAAGCAAGGTCCATAAAGACATGGATGAGCGATGAGCGAGTTTGCTGTGGAGGAACTTGACCTGCACAGAGTCCTGACCTCAACCTGATAGAACACCTTTGGGATGAATTAGAGCGAGACCACAAGCCAGGCCTTCTCGCCCAACATCAGTGCCTGACCTCACAAATGCGTTTCTAGAAGAATAGTAAAAAATTCCCATAAACACACTCTAGCCCCTTTCACACAGAGATTCCGGAAAATACACGGATGATGTGACCCGGCATTTGTCCTGGGATTGTTTGATTCCGGTTCATTCACACTGCCAGTGATTTGCGGGGATCTGTGAGTACGTTCACACACAACCCGATCCTGGAAAGACACATGGCGTCAGGATGAGACGTGTAACGGACGCGTTGAAAACATGTACACGCGCATACCATTCCACAAACTGGTGAACGATCTCAGCTTCAGCGCGGACTGTGAGGAGCTCCTGGTCTCTGCTTCGTTCCAGTTTGCACACATTTGTTCGTAGTTTCCTTGTTGATGACGAACACAATCTTTCTTCTAAAAGCAACAGAGTTCGTGTCGATGGCATGAGCGTCATCACTATGACACACAACTTTACGGCATTGGTCCTGGCTTTTGTTCACACAGCACGCATTACGGGACTGATTCCGGCAATGTTACTAGGTCCCCAACCCGGCATCGATGCCGGTATCAATCCCGGGTCGTGTTTGCGTTCACACAGAAGGCGTTCAGGCAATTTCCCGTCTATTTCGCGGGATCAACGCGATGTGTGAAAGGGTCTTCTTAAACCTTGTGGAAAGCCTTCCCAGAAGAGTTGAAGCTGTTATAGCTGCAAATTTTAAACTCTACGGATTAAGAATGGGATGTCATGGAAGTGCATGTGCATGTAAAGGCAGGCGTCCCAAAACTTTTGGAAATATAGTGCATATGCAAACTCTTCTTGTCATCTGAATGCCTGACCTCCAGTGTAGTGTAGAATATGCAAGCATGTATTTTCAGTGGTATTTTTAGAGTTAAGGGGGGAATTTGTCTGTCAAAAAATGTCATTCACCAGTGAAATCATGTCTTCATGTTTTTCACGCTTCAGAGTGACTTTGGTGTGACCTGGAAGATTTGTTGTCATTAAAAGCCAGAGGAAGTTTTAACCGTCGACTACTATATCCTTCCAGACGCGGTCTGAGAACGCAGCGTCCCAGAAGATGGTCTGATCCCAGACCCTCGTCCTCTTCCCTGGATAATGGCAGCGTTTAGGTCACCTTGGAGTCCGCAAGCCGCAGACTAACGGATTAGTTTGACTCCATATGGATTCATGCTTCACCATCTACATTTAGAGCTGGACACGTTCTACGACACTGTGAAGAAGTCATCAAAGTAATTTCACATTCTTGACCACCGATCAAGTTTTCCTCCTTTCAGCTAGTTTTGAGAGAGGAGTTTGTCTTATTATTTCTCTGTGGGAATGCTTTCATGCTGCAGCTCATTATTAAATATATAATGTATGCTGTTTCTTTTCCAAGAAAAAGTATTTAATTTTGCTTTTTTTTCTAAACGGGCTCCTCCAAAACAATCAGTGTCGAGACTGGTTCGAACGAGCCAATTTCCCCTCATTAAATAATCTCTCCAGCCATCCTCTCTAATGAATAACAGATGTGCTCTGATCTCTCAGGAGGGATTTGGACGAAGCGCCAGTCATCAGGAGAGACAGATCTGCCAAAACCAAACGCCAGTGACCAACACACGAGAACCACACTGAAACATCTCACTCGTGAAATTCATTTCTATCCATCCATCCATCTATCCGTCCGTCCGTCTATCTATAATTTTATTATTCTATAATTCAAATAGTTCTTTCCTCAAAAAGACCTTTTAAACTCTAAAGTCTAAAACTTTTCAAATAATGCAACTTTCAACGTCTTGGCAAATTTTGCTTTTGTAATTCAAAATGAAAGTTATAGGAATTAATTTGAATTCATTTTATTTCTACTTATTGACATACATTTGAACTGCAATACTGCATCCTCAAGGTGTAGGGTTGTGGATGGTGTTGTTGGTTGTAATGATAATGTTGGTTGTAATGATGATGATTGTGTTGTGATGATGATTGCGTTGTTATGATGATGGTGTTGTTGCCTGTTATAATGATGGTGTTAATGATTTTTGACTTTTATGATGATGGTGTTGTTTCCTGTTATGATGATGGTGTTGTTGGTTGTTATGATAATGATGGTGTTGGTTTTTATGATGGTGTTGTTGTTGCCTGT
Source organism: Hybognathus amarus (assembly GCA_030378365.1). Lineage (NCBI taxonomy): Eukaryota > Metazoa > Chordata > Actinopteri > Cypriniformes > Leuciscidae > Hybognathus > Hybognathus amarus. The sequence continues at coordinate 887,464 of JAQIUQ010000925.1, read as the reverse complement.
TATGGGGAGGATGTTGGTGTTGTTGGTTGTTATGATGATGATGATGATGATGATGATTGTGTTTTTATGATGATTGTGTTGTTGCCTGTTATGATGATGGTGGTGTTCATTTTTTTATTATGATGATAGTGTTGTTGCCTGTTATGATGATGATGGTGGTGGTGGTGTTTGCTATTAAGATGGTGTTTTTGTCTTTTGTGATGATGGTGTTGTTGGTTGTTGTGATGATGATGATTGTGTTGTGATGATGGTATTGTTGGTTGTTATGATGGTGTTATTGGTTGCTGTTATGATGATGATGGTGTTGTTGGTTGTTATGATAATGATACTGTTTGTTATGATGAGAATGGTGTTGTTGCCTGTTATGATGATTGTGTTGTTGGTGTTTATTATAATGATGGTGTTGTTATGATGATGATGATGAGTGTTGTTGGTTGTTATGATGATAATGATGGTGTTGGTTGTTATGATGATGGCATTGTTGCCTGTTACGATGGTACTGTTGTTGGTTGTTAGGATGATGGTGTTATGATGATGGTGTTGTTGGTTGTTAGGATGATGGTGTTATGATGATGGTGTTGTTGGTTGTTGTGATGATGATGATGATGATGATGATGATGGTGTTGTTGGTTGCTACGATGATGGTGTTGTTGTGATGATGATGATGATGATGTTGTTGTGATGATGATGTTGGTGTTGGTTGTTATGATGATGTTGTTGTTGTTATGATGATGATGGTGTTGTTTTTATGATGAGGATGTTATGATGATGATGGCGTTGTTGCCTGTTATGATGATGATGATGGTGTTGGTTGTTACGATGATTGTGTTATGATGATGATGATGATGATGATGATGATGATGATGATGATGATTGTGTTGTGATGATGGTATTGTTGGTTGTTATGTTGATGGTGTTGGTTATGATGAGAATGGTGTTGTTGCCTGTTATGATATTGTGTTGTTAGTGGTGTTTATGATAATGATGGTGTTGTTATGATGATGATGGTGTTGTTGGTTGTTATGATGATAATGATGGTGTTGGTTATGATGAGAATGGTGTTGTTGCCTGTTATAATGATGTTGTTGTTGGTGGTTGTGATGACGATGATGATGGTGTTGTTGGTTGTTACGATGATGGTGTTGTTGGTTGTTGTGATGATGATGATGATGATGATGATGATGTTATGATGATGGTGTTGTTGTTGTTATGATGATGTTGTTGTTGGTTGTTTTGATGATGATGGTGTTGTTTTTATGATGAGGACGTTGTTATGATGATGATGGCGTTGTTGCCTGTTTTGATGATGGTGTTGGTTGTTACAATGAAGGTGTTATGATGATGGGGTGGTTGGTTGTTGTGATGATGATGGTGTTGTTGGTTGTTATGATGATGGTGTTATGATGATGGTGTTGTTGGTTGTTGTGATGATGATGATGATGATGCTGGTAGTTGTTATGATGATGATGATGTTGTGGTTGTTATGGTGACACAGTTGTGGATGGTTTTGGTGTTATCAGTAGTGATGGTAGAATCCTGTCTGTGAGTGACTGTGGAAACCTCATTGTGTGTGTGTGTGTGTGTGTGTGTGTGTGTGTGTGTGTGTGTGTGTGTGTGTGTGTGTGTGTGTGTGTGTGTGTGTGTGTGTGTTTGTGTGTGTGTGTGTGTGTGTGTGTGTGCATCCCGTGCAGTGTGATGAAGTCATTAAGAAGCCATTAGGAAGCCATTAAGATTCATTAAGAGAGCGAGGTGGCGGTGTAGTACAGCGTTGCAGTGTTCCCAGTGTGGAGGAGAGTCTGTTAATCACACACTTTATTACTGGCCTCTGAGTTAAAGAGTAAATATTACTCCAGTGAGATCAAATGAGAAGCCATCCTAATGAAATGCATGTCTGTGTGTGTTTAGGAAAGACACTCTCACACTCACACAATCACTGTCATTGTCTCCACCGTAATAAAACCGAACATTCATTTGCGCTCTCATTCTGTCAAACCACTCGCTCTGAGCTTAATACTTGACGAGAGAGACACATTTTGAGACACTTTCTATCAGATATGTCTGTCTGACAATTAATTATATAGATTGATGACACAAAACCTGTGTGTTTCAATGAAAGGGATTTTACAATTGTAGTGTTTCTGCTGTTTTTATTAAAAGGTTTAATCAAATACCTAATTGATTGTCCTTTAATCTTCTGAAATGGCTTTGCTGTGCACAAATAAAACACAGTAGATTTAGAGTTTTCTTAAAGGCATAGTTCACAAAAAAATTTTATTCTGTCAGTAATTAGACTAATGTCGTTCCAAACCCGTAAGACTTTCATTAATCTTTAAAACACAAATGAAGATAGTTTAAAAAAAAAATCTGAGAGCTTTCTGTCCCTCCGCTTTAAAAAGTTCACTAAGAGATCGTAAAACTTATAAATATGAATTATGTCCAAAATTTCTGAAGAGACACGATTGCT